>CABFWO010004641.1:36351-61012 GCA_902155825.1 Timema genevievae
TGCGTATAACCCGAACGGGTAGTAAGACGCGGTGCTAATAATAATAATAATAATAACATCGATTGTTCCTTCTTTTTAATATGCAATAATAATAATAATATTTAGCACCGCGTCTTACTACCCGTTCGGTTTATACGCTTAAGTACTAATTACGCTAATGGATTAGGAATTCGGAGGGTTGAATTTAGAGGAAGTGAACCCTCATTTGCGTGGAGGGAGAGTGGAAAACCATTTAGGAAAAACTACTCCCAGTTCACCCGACCTAGATTCGAACCTAGATCTCCCCGTCCTCGGCGGTCGAGCTCAACACGACTAGCGCTTTAGCCAACTACGACACCGAGGCGGGTAACACGCATTAGACCTGGGTTTTTTTCTAATAGATTATATCAATATGTTATGCAATAGTATATATACATATATTTATGGTTGATAAAACAATGTATATTGATATCCATCAGCTCAGGCGCTAGTCATTTTTTAAACTGAAAATATCAACTTTTATGAAACACCTGTGGGTTGGTTAGGGCGCGGTGGATGAGGTGGTCAGGCTATAAACTATTGCGGTAGGTGTAATGATGTTATTTTAACCATACTATTTTTCCCACTTGCTATTCATGTAAATGTGGGCACACTTCTTCTAAATAATCACTTATTATCCTAAAACTCACGAAAAAATCAAATATTAACCTCCCGTACTCTTATTCAAATAAGAAGCAAAAGCTAACTTATAAATATTCATAAATGAATATAAAAAAACGCAAGTAAATGAGATTCTTATCGTTTAGGATGAGATGTATTAAGCTTACTTCAAACATATCCATTATGATGGATTAACTAGCCGAGCTATTATATTTGTTAGTTAAGGTTATAGTCGCATCTGAACATCATATTATTTATTTTGAAAAATTATACCAGGACACGAGAATCGAACCCAGAACCTTTGACTTACCACTCTAATGCACTACCCACTCAACTATGAAGAAGTAGTTCCGTGATCGATGTCAATCTTCACTCATAATTTAAGACTTGATTCAACCCTGACCTTCTCGTCACATACAAACAAAATTAATTAATTTTCTGACTTATTTTTACATTTCCCCATTGACGTGGTTTTAAATGTAATAATTTTTGTTGAAGGTTAAATATTTAATTTAAAAAGGATAAATAATAAAGGTCAAATACAACTTTTCCTGTCCACAAATTATTATTTTTACCCTTTTCATGAAAATCTTATATTTTTACTACTGGGGTAAGGATGAGTAAAACAATATTTGGATGAGTTTTAAAGATATTTACATGGAAGGAGAGAGGAAAAACCATCCGAGAAAAAATACATCACATATTACAAGTATTACATCCCGACCTTGTATGTCACGAGCGATTGGAGAGAACGGAGACCTAAGACCATGAAGAGGGCTCTGCCAATGTAAGTTGATCTGTACGTTTAAACAAAGTTTTTTATTTAATTAGTACTACTAATTTAACTAGCATTTAACCCAACTCCATTTTAACCAATACTTGAATAAGCCTTTTAGATTATCTAATAAGGTTTTATGTTTCCTTAAATATGTTCGTTGTTTCAAGGAAGTATTTATTTAAATAACAAAAATATCAATACATTAATTTTATATAACTATATTATAAATAATCATGAACTTTAAAATTTCCAATTTAAAGATTTTTTCTCTCTATTATTTATTTAAAATTAAATGTAGTATCATTAACTTACTTTGATCTACATATTTTTACAAGAAGTTTAAACAATTTATTAAAGAGATTTTTAATGATATGTGAATTGTTGCACAAACTTACTTTAGTACAAATAATTTGTTTTAAAGAATTAAACATCTAAAATAAAATAAAATAATTGGTGACCAAGGCACACAAATAGACACAGAAAATAATAATATGTGGTTGTTATGAAATACTTCACAATACAAATCGCAGAACAATTATTTTTTAATTGATAACATCGCATTTATTTATTTGTTTTGTTTTAGTTTGATTATTAAACGTTTATAGTTTATTGAAACTCTACATAAATCACAATGATACAAAATAAAATTTATGATACACTCATACAAACTTTTCAATTTTGTGTATTATAATTGACACATTTTCAAATATATGTTTTCAGTAGTTTACCCTTAAGTAGATTTTACTCAAAAACATCAATTTATCATCTTTTTAATCACACAAAACTCTTCATTTATACATTTTAAAGAAAATTTGTTAAGAATTTTTTTATTTTAAAATCTGAAATATCTATTATTTGAAAAAAATACCATCAAACTAGCTATATTTCTAAAATTTATTATTATTATTATTATTATTATTATTATTATTATTATCTGATAAAATTCTCATATTTCCCTTTTTACCTTGAAAGCCTTTTAAAAAAATTGAAATTTTCTAAAATATGCTCCAAGTAAACCAACTTAAAATTAATTTACTAAAAAATTAACAAATTATATTATTATATATTATGTACAGAAAGTAGTCCCCCGATATAGATGGTATTCAAAATGGTTAAAGCTTTTTTATATTAAAAAATCTAATATATTAAAATTTAATATATTAGATTTTTTAATATAGAAAAGCTTTATATTTAAATCATGATATATATATATATATCATCAATAAATTACCTTTAAAATTTTTCACCTTAAAAACAATATAATAATATTTTATACTTAATATAAAATAATAATTATATATCTATATTTTAAACAACTTCAAAAATCATTAAAAAATAAATTACAATTAAAAAATTAAAATATATATATATACAATATTATTTATCAAAACAAACCCTCCCTATGTATAAATTCTAAACCAAGATCGTTACAATAATATTTAGCACCGCGTCTTACTACCCGTTCGTGTTATACGCTAAGATCGTTACAACAAATCATGAATATTTTCAAATTTTCTAAAATCATTCTTCAGGAAAATATTTTTAATTTAAATGCTAAAATCAATTGGATAACGATCCTGAGATATAGATAAATTATATCTAGACGTCAAGTTTGAACAAAATCCATCAAATATTAAAAACAAATAATGAAACCACAACAACTAGTGATTATTAATAGGGAAATAAGTTTAAACATTATAACAACTATATAAATAGTTTGTTTTAGCTCTTCAATCTACTAGACAAAATAAATAGAATTATTCAGATTTCAAACAATCAAACTTTATCTCCACTCTTTAGTATAGATAGTTATTTTTAACTCAAACTCCAAATTTTACACTAAGCCATTCTAACAAGTTATGTGTGTAGTACTATTTAAAGATTTTGTTTAAAGCACGTTATACTACTATATACTACTTATACTACTATACTATTATATTTTAAAGCTATTTATTTATTATTAATCATTGAAATAGCAATAATATAAATTATAGAATAAATTTAAACCTAAACAATGTTTGTGTATCGTGTAAGAGAATAAATTGACTAGTCCAATATCTAGTACATATCCTATGTAATGTGGATTGAATGTTTATTAAAATCAGCTGAATAATTTTATAAGTATTTTTTATTGTAAAATTATTTGTAAAATTATTTAAAATTATATTCTAAAATTTAAAGTTTTTAATGACATAAGATACCACATGAGGATCATACTTTTAAACGACCTATAATGCCTTATAGTACAATCTTTATTAGTATAAAAATTTTGAAAACTTTATTTAGTCCGCACTGAGAGCTCATAGTATAAACTCAAACTTTCTATTCTCTGAACTACCAAATCTATTAAGGAAATCTTCAATGTTGATATTAATATCTCGATGAAATACATATAGTAAAGCAAGCCATGCCAATTGATCTTCGATCATTCTTGATCTAATCCAAGTCTTGATTTTTCTTAATGTCGAGAAGTTCCGCTATGCAATAACTGTGGAATTGAAAGAGTGAGCAAAATTTGTAGCAAAGACTTTCAAAGTGGATAGCTTTTTTCATTACGGATGTTGTAAGCTTTTATTGCTTTATTGAACTTTCTAAAATTCTCGCAATTAAATTTTTTAAATTGAAGATACTACATTCATAAATTTCATCGGCATTGTATTTCTATTTTGTGACAATTTAGAGTATTTGCGCGCAACTTAAATAGGCGTTGTTTCATTAATGACAGTTTTCATCATTTTAATACTTAATGCAGTTTTTGTCTTAAATAATTATAATTACTACCGTATATTAATCATTTAATAATATTACCAATAACAATTTAAAAAATGAAATTTGATTAGTGGGATGGAATTACTTGCCAATAAAATTAGTAGTGACTTAAATTTTAATTTAAGTGGTTTAATTTATTGAGGGGGGTGCTTGCCCCCGGTGATCCTTTCTGGATCCAACATCAGACAATTATATATGGCTCGATAATAATCTGAAATCTACTTTTATGGGCTTGGTTCACATTAAAACTAAAGATTCAGCTCAATACAAGGTCTAAAATTTTCAAAATTACATTAATTTTTCTTGAATATTAAAAAATTAAATTAGTGTTGGTAATCGATTGAAACAATGTTTTAAAGTATATATACACTTTAAAACATTTAGCATCATTTGGTGTGTTTCAAGTTGTCTATTATAGCTTAAACCCTTATTTAAAACCTACTTACAATAACCATATTTATATAAGTAAAATAAACTGCTATATCTATAATGTCACATTGTTTACCTGTATTATATATTATCTCAAAATATTACTAACACTATTAATTCACCTATTATAAATTAAATAATGGTATTAAAATATTTGCTCAACTTTATTCCAGAATTGGGTTAATTTTAGGGTTTGAATTAATATGTATGGCTTTTTATTTAGGACAATACAGTATATTGTCATATGACTGCTTTCATTCAGGGTAATTGATTTTATTCTCATTCCATTCATCCTGAAAGTGTGAATACTTTATGGCTTTAGATTTTAAGCGTCACCAACTTGAAATCAAACAATGCCAACTTGCTGTTTAAAATAGTGAGCAAAGGTTACAAATAATTTTAAAAATTCTGAATAAATAGAAAGTTTGAAATTTGCCTTAAAAATAAACTAATGTAAATTCAACAATAGGAAAGAAATATAAAATAAATTATGGTTTATCTAATTTAATTGTAAAACAAAAATCTAGATGAAGGAATTGTTTAATCGTAAGTAAAGATTGTATTCAACGTATACTTTCAATAGATTTTAAATATACACAATTACCTAAATGAAATTCTACCAATTTTATTAACCAATATTAAAATAGAAATCAAATATCGCTTTGGTTCTATATGTTGAAAATATCTTGTATTACTGTTTCTAATTTTTTTGGTAGTATTTATTGTTAAGGGCAAGCTTGTATTAAATACAGCAAGTCCATTTATTCTATTCATATAGAAACACCATATAAGCAGATGCTATCATGTTTTTGACCAGTTTAGTAGCTCATGTGTACATAGATAAAAATCAATCAGTATTAAAACCACACATTCCTTCATTTCTAGGGAAAAAGCTTCACACATGTGTTCTCTTGATATCTACCACTAGTAAGGCGGGCCTGTAATCAACACAAGGCGCATTATATTTACTCTAAATAAAGGGTGAAATAACTTCATACAATTAATGTTACCAAGTTATTTACAAGCAATAATTTTAATTGATTTTATTTCAAACTATTAGATCTTTTGGAAATAAGACCTCAATATTATTAAGATCTATAAGGTTCTGTTATAAAGGTGAATTAATAGTTTACTTTATTTAAAGTTGAACTTCGGTTGTAGATTACCAACAAAAAACAAAACATAAACTACAGACAATCCTAGTTATAAAAGAAACAAAACAGCTTGTAGTAGCTCCTTTTTTTACTTTCTTTATTTTTAGCACCGCGTCTTACAACTTGTTCGTCGTGGATGTACGCCTATGTAATATTTACGATATTGTATTGATTCTAGAAATCAGGAAGGTTATATTAGAGGAAACGTCAACACTCATTTAGGTGGAGGGATAGCAAAAAACTATTTTGGAAAACCACCATCAATACACCCGTCCAAGATTCTAACCTCAATAACCCCATCATGGGCAGTTGGGGTTATCAAGGTTCGAATCTCAGTCGGGCATACTGAGTGTGGTTATTCCAAAATGGTTTTTCACTCTACCTTCACGCAAATGTGGGCACACTTCCTCTGAATACAACCTTCCTAATCCCCAAAGCAATTATCATAAACATTACATAAGCATACAACCTGAACGAGGTGTAAGACGCGTTGCTAAGAAAAAAGAAACTAAAAAATAATGATCTCCTACAAGCATTTCCGTTTTGTTAAAACCATAAGATCAATGGAGAGTCCTATTCTCGGAACTTGAATCAAAAATCACTTTTCCACATGCCGAGAACCCCTCCTTCGCTAAGACGAGTGATGAAAATCTTAACGCACCCAAGAAAGGAGAATGATTATTAACTATCAAGAAACCGTTTGAAATTGAACAGTAACATTTTCCACAAATTAGATCATGAGGTAAATCTTATTAAATTAGAAGGGTTTACTTAACATTGTTTTACCGTTTAATTTTAAGGTTTTTTATATAAGATTTCTGTGATTATCCATCATGTACATACTCATAGCTTCCCTTTTCATAATTATAAGTTTACTATTTGTTTTTTTTCCATGTGGGTAGTTGATATATATCAGCTCTGTAATTTCACCAACATCAGAAACAGAAAGAAGAACAATTAATTTCGGATCTGAATACTAGTATTCCTTTAAAGGGCTCACGTCTGGTAAATAAACTACGTTGATTAAATAGTTATTTATAAAACTGGTATAGAAGTTGGTTACTATAAAATTAAATATCAACAACATGGTGACAATAATCCTTGAGGTATCGAGGCTGGTAGATAATCTTTTACACCTCTTTCAAACGTTCTAGATATGTCAAAGAGAATATTTATCGGTAATTTTTTAGCTGTCTCATATGTATCATAGAGAGACACTACTGTCCTTCTAAGTGATATAAATATACAAAGTTGAGAATTATCACACTACCATTTGGTTAAATATTTTCCCATTTAGTCGTTTTAGCGCATGGTCAAATTTTACTGTAAATAACAGATGTGCAAATCTATTTATACGGAAAACTATTCGTGTATTTTAGTTTGTTGGGAATTAGGTTGTAAGAATTGATTGGTATAGCTACAAAATAATGCATTTTCTAAAAATAATTTTCACTTTAAATTAGGCCTAAAAGATTTTGAAATTTGTGTGTAAATGTGTTTACAATTCTTAGAAATAAGACCAAAGATCTTCTTGGTGTTATAAATGATCATCTCAACAAAAAATACAACCCAGCCTAGCCACAATCCTATTAATAAAAGGAAAAATGCGGCTTGCAGATGCTCATTTGTTAAAATAATAGGTTCAGTGTTGACTCTTATTCTTGGAGCTTGGTTCAAAAAATCACTTTTCCACTTGCCACAGAACCCGCCTTCATTCAGACGAGTAACGATGAAACTTAACGCACCCAAGAAGGGTGAATGATTCTCCAATGTCATGAAACCGTTCCAAATGGAAGTAAAACATTCTTCCACAACGTGCATCATGGGATGGCCGTTTTTAAAGTAGATTGGATTATTTATCAACATCTTGCCGAAGAATTTAAGAGTTATTTGTGTGAGGTTTCTGTGATTGGAAATCATCTCAAGAACCTCTTTATCACTTTTCATAATAAACAGTTTACTCATTGTTTTCAAAACATATGGATCGTTGAGATCTATCGTTTCTGAAATATCCTTCATGGAGGAAATAGTTATTATAACACCTATCTTCATATCAGAATCCAAGGATTCCATTATATTGTTTACATCTGGTAAATAATTTACGTTGATTAAGCAACTGTTTAAGGAACCGGTATAAGCACTATTTAGAATCAAATTAAATATCAACAACATGAGTACGATAAATCTTTGAGGAAACAAGGAAGGCAGATAATCTGAGGCAGCTCCTAAAGACGTTCTAAACACGTTGATGAAAACATTTTTACTTAGTTTGACGCTATTCTCAATTTCATCAAAAACCGTCACAGTTTTCCAAATAAGCGATATACATATATTAGTAGACACGAATAGCAACCAAACGGTTCCCGTAAAAGGTAAAATTAGTTTCAAGTATTTGGGAATTTCTAGAGCCTTTGGTACGATAAGAGTAACACAGTCTTCATCAAACGAGTAGGTACTCCTCCTCAAGTTGTAAGGCTGGACACTTTCCTGTATGGCTTGAATACCAGCCATTTTGGCCGTCAACTCTTCCCGTGTATCATCATTTTCAAAAGCTTCGTATGGAGTGATATTTAAGGTGAGAATTCATAGCACGAGCTACTTCATTTAGCATTTGACCATTTGGTCCTTCTAAGACAATGTTCCCGTCATGATCGAACTTTTCTACAAGTAGCACATGTGTAGTATGTGTGATGGGAGCATCTATAAGGAAACCTTGAGTATCCTTTAATTTGTTAGGGAAAAAGTTGTTACCATTTCGGACAATATTAAATGGACTGTATTCCGAAACTTTGCCTGAAAATGGATTGTAGCTTATAGTTCTTACTGACAGCTTGCTATTCCTTAGTGAGTAATGATATGGATACTTATCTTTATACTCGATTATGCTCCTAAAAATAACCACCAGGTTCAAGATCTTTAACTTGTCCCAACAATCATTTATTGCCTCAGTTAGAATTGTTCTACTTACAGTCACTGGTGTGGTTATAACAATCACGAAGAATGATCGGGGGTTCCAAAATGATGACATCTTCCAATCTACATCTAAAAAACATTTATTATCAATATCACTTCTAACAATTATGAACCCTACGCTGTTTTCCAAGTTGTCGATCCGCTTTAGCCCACACCAACCATTACGATAAAACCAATTTTCATTAGTCCAACACAAATCACCCTGAGTAAACTCTTCCTTATTAGTAACATTTTTCGTTGACACTAAAGGGATATTTATGTTGTGGAGATAATTTGAGACGTAATCGATAACTATGGATGTGTTGTCTCTATCGAAGATTAATAAGTACAATTTTTCTATGAAATACTTATCAATAATTTGTTGAATACCATTAACTAAGGGGATAATGGATGTTACTTCGTCTTCATCTGAGAAGTAAAGCTTGCTCTCACTGAGATGAATGCTGATAGTATATACGATGATTACTTTCAAGAGGACGATAGGATAAACCATCTGAAACAATAAACCCATATTTAATCGAGAGAAGCCGAGTATATTAATATGCATTGGTTAGTAAGTTAAACATGCTGTATAAGTATACGTTTTTGTATATCCTAAAACTTGCTTTAAATCTTAAAACATCAAAATCTGAGATTTTAATAAACGTTAAATATATTTTTATTATATTGTTAAACTATGTGCCCAACGCTTTAGATGTTAATTTATTATTGTTGTGGTGATACAACTTAATCTTCTTCAAACTCAATGGTGAACTATTTGTTTACTATAACATTAAACACAAGCATTATACAACACCTTATCATCCACTTCGGTGGCCACATGTTCTAACACGCTTCTCTTGTAGTAATAATTAGTTGATTAAGTAAAATATATATGTATATATTTGTCATTTTTTCTCTTAAAATGTTTTAAATACTTCATGAGACAGCGGGCAGCCAAAAAAAATTATCACAGCCCTCAAGTGGCCCGCGGACCACGAGGTGAAGACCCTTGAATGTCTGCAACCGCGTGCCCTTATTAGCTTCACGCATTTCAATGACGTACTTATTTTACATTATTAATGATGATTCTTATTTTAAGCCTACGTCAAACTGATTTAATTATTTATAGATTATTTCCTAAGTGGCTCTAGAGCTAAGTTTAGAACTTAATGCCTAGAAGACTAATTACGTGACCACACAGATAAAACAGAGGACAGAAATTCACCGATTACTGCGAAAGTCATGACAAAGCTAGCGTTAATGAATTCAAATATTCAGGAAAAACTTTAAAAACTAGTAATAACGACATTAAATTATAAGTTAGAAAATAAATACAATGGGGAAATGCATGGTATTACTTGGTCAGTAAGTTTATGCCATCTCATCTTAGGTCCAGGAATCTAAAACTCAGAATATATACAAAACAATGACTTCGCTGGTTGTTCTCTATGGTTGTGATTTTTTAAATTTTTTTACCAGACATAACGAGACAAAATTTAGTTTGTAAGAAAAAAAAGGTGCGTTTTGGAAAAAAAACTTGTTCAGAAAATTAATGAAGACGAGGGGATATTAATACAAAATAATGAATTACAGAATGTTGAGCTACGAAAACTGAAATTATTACCAAATATTGTTAGGGTAATCAAATCTTGCAGTTTAAGGTCATCTAGACACGTAGCGTGGATGGAAGCATCTAGACCCCTGTCTAAGGTTTGGAATCTCTAATTCAATGAGAAGAAACCAGTATTAAAACCTATAAGCAGATACGAGTTGCGTAGACCTGAAAGATTTATGGTGGAATAAGGAAGACTGGTTAGAACTTAGCTCAGGATAGAGATGGTGGTATATCACAGAAACGTATTATGGTTTTTATGAACCTGTCTCCACATCTAAAATACGTCTGCTTTGCGTAATTAGGTTGACACAATGTCAATTGCAGATACAGCAAGAGTTGTGATTGAACTTCAGCTGGAGCTAAGAGGTTAAGATTGCTATAAGTTTTTCCTATCCCCTTTCCACACACATTCAGGAAAGATTCCTCTAAGATGAGTCTAAATGCCACTATACTCACCTCTAGCTTATTAGTGTAGATTTCTGATAAGATAGTGAGATACCGTGAATGTAATACACATATTTTTAAATAATGGGCATCTTGTATAGCTAGTTTATTACGTAAGTTCTATCTAATTTATAGTCATAGGAACATTATTAACAGTTTTTCCAATCATGCCGATGCCGATTATTTGTTGCCAATCAGATCAATCATCGATGACAATCATTTGATTTATTCAACTTTAAATATTACAAAGATAATATATTTAAGTAATACAAAAAAATCAACTATTCTAATGGGCTATTCTTTATTTTGTTAAGTATAGTTAGTTTGATTCATAAGATTAAATGAAAACAAAATTTAACTTAAACATTATTCACTTTATCATAATCCTAAAACATTTTAAAGATAATTTGTTTCGGTTAATATAATATAACTTTTCTAATAGTTAAGTATATTATAGTTCTAATAAAGAAATATATTTTGATCACTATGGATAGAATATCATGGACAATATGTCAATTTTAGCATAGAAACAGAAAAAATATTTTGTTCATTAAATATGTCGTAATATAAATAAGCATAGCCAATTTTAAAATGATTTAACAACTGTCAACTAATACATCACTTTATGTATTGAAATTATGTAAATTCATAATCTATGATGTAGTTTTTTTTTTAAATTCGATAGTTTTTATTTTTAAATTCCCTTGAGTCTCCCCAAGCTTTAACTTCCCCTGATTGTTCTAAAGTTTTAAATTCCCTTGACGTTTCCCTGAATCTTGGGTCAAACGTCTGTTTGCTGGTTGACTTTGATACCTCCCTAATCTCAACTGCTGCAAACTGCAATGCATCTCTATCTATCTTTCTGACCTTTCTACTCCCAGCCCATTCCCTACCTCCTTAAATTTTATCATACCCTTGTTATTGATGAAAGAAGTAACTGTTTACTTAGTCACTAGTAGCCACCCCTGATCCCCATTTCTAGGAACAGAACAAAGGACAAGACTCTCTTCCAAGATCTTAACAATGATGCGTCAACAGTACCTGACATGTACGGGTCCTTTAATAAAAGTCAGCTTTAATAATTGGCGGAAAAATGACTAAACCTGGTTTACCAATTGTCCTATAGCTGGCCTATGATCGGATTTATAATCGGCATCGGCCCAGTCTAATTATTATTATATTTCTTGTAAGTATATAATTGAATATTTTGTTCTTACCATTCAATATTTCTTGGCCTCTTCAATACTGCAATGTCCAAGTCGACGCACTCATTTGCGAGACTAATGTGTGATCATATATCTGATTTTATACTTGTTATATAGCGGAGTATTAGGGTTGCGTGTCTTTTTTGTGTGTTGAATCTGATACAACAATAACAAGACAGTCCGTTCAGTTTAATATAAATTTGCTCTTTTTCGACATCTGAAAATATACTTAAATTATTCATGCTGTTTCCCGAATACTAAAAAAAAATCACTTTTTAAATCAAATGACTTATATCGTTAGTTAAAGTAACAAAATCTATCTTCGAGGTTGAAGAACATAAAATGGTTTTAATTGTTTTAAAGCTGTTAGAACAAGCTCAATTTACCTAGATTGGATTATACTAGTGGACATGCAATGTACTCGATAAAAGATTATAATCACGATGGACTTATTTCGCCTCCTTTAGAACACGAACAGGACCTGTATTTTTTTCAAAAAGAATAATTTAATATTTTGTAAAGGCTACGGTCTATCTATCAGTGTTGATGGTTGACAAAATTGTCATTAATGATAGCCCCCAGCTCAGAAACAAATAAATTTCATAACTGGAAAGTTATAACTTTATAAATTATCTGTGTTTGTGGTTGCGTGAATAAAGGCATCGGCCTTGTATTGTCTGTTTACCCTAGATGGAGGGGCTTGGTTTTATTTTCTGGTTAAATGTACTAAGATATTTTATTCAAAACTAGCTTTCTCACTCTTTGTTCATGTTAGTTCACCTCGTTAATATTCTACCCTTTTCATTCTTAAACTATTGGTTTCATTAAATACGTACATCTCGGAGAAATACTGAAAGATGAGGCAAAAAATTACTATATTTATTACTTTTTTTATATAGTGTCCACGCTTATTATTTGAAAAGAAATGAATGTAATAAGCTTATCGTAAACATTTCCACAATAGCTAATTTTAGTAGATATAATCTTCTTTAAGGTATTAGTTTTATTACTTAACATTTTACAAGGATATTTCCAATCCCATTACTTAATGATTCCTTTTTATCAATTTTTATTATAACTAAAGGTTTTTTGTGTGTGCAGGTACACAATTAAAATGTATTTTTTACTTAATTTTGAAGTTCAAAATTTTGATCCTCTTTCCATGTGGTTGCAGGCCTATTCCTTATTAATATGTGTATTCTTTTAATCAATTCCCTATGTATCCTAAACGGTGTCCAGAAGGTCTAAGCTGCCAAACTCATAATACACAGAATTGCCGGTGACTTTCTCAGTCGAATCAATTCCTGGCTTGGTCCAAGACTTCCAGAATTCTGACATGGTGTGTCATATTGTTTCAAGTTGGATGTTGAACTTGTTCATTAATGTTCGATGTTTGTGGGAGAAGGGATTGGGAAATAAAAGTAACAAAAGACTCTTATTACGGAAAAGTTGTCATTTTAAAATATCAATATCTGTGTCGAGGGAGACTGGTAAAATATTGTGGAAAAATCACTTTTAATACATTCGGCTATGATTCAAATCCAGAACTTCCCATACTTGACAAACCTAATAAATTATGCTAACTTTTAATACAGCAACATTTATAATGTTTCAAATGTAATTCACGTCTTCAGGTCCAATATATAATTTTAATATAATGAAATGGTAAACGTAAAATAAATAATACATTTTGTGCACAGCGTCTTATTACCCCTTTGACCAATTAACTTTTATTCTAACTAATTGGATAAGGATAAGGAATATAGAATTAGGAGGTGCTAATCACCATATGAAAAACAATTATGACCTTTTATAATTTAAAAATCAACAATTTTTTTGCTACCTGTTATTTAGTTTCATTAACTTTATTTCCAAGCACACATTCATTTTCAAGAACTTTAAATCTATTACAGTGATTTTTATATAAACATGCATTGTTTCACATATTTAATTTAATCAAAATAGCATCGAAAATAAATCGAAATTGGTGACCAATGCGTACAAATATACAAACAAAATCGTCATGTAACTTTGTGCACCATCATGCTCTCCAGTTACACTAAACTAACTAATCTACCAGCTAAAGTAACGAGCAAGGCGCAGAAATAATACAAGGACATAGATCAGCAGGGAAGCTTCATTTGACATAACAAACCCAATGCCCCGAGTTTTATTATTATGTGCCAGAATTAAATCATGAACCTGGAACGTCGCTCTATTCATATATAGGACAAGGTAGTAATTGTAAAAATGATGTAAAGAAATTTAGATATATTAACAATGACTAGAGGCTATAAAGCCAATTTATTATTATACCAAGTATAAGCAACATAGATTATATAGGGTCTCAGTGAACAACTCAATATATTGAATATTAAAGACTTATAGGGCAATATAAATACTATGGCCTCAGTCATCATAGGACAATAATTGTAAATATAAATCCGGAAACCGGATGGCTATCATAGCTATGTAACATCTCAAATATATTAGATTTGTCTAACAGGAGTCTCTTAATTTTGCACACAATGATATATCTTAACCTAACCACGAATAAAACCCTGACCTGTTATGAGAGATACCTGTGTGTCGGAATACCCTAACTAACAAGTACAATAAAAAACCTGAATTAAATAAATATATATATTCTCTTCTGGTATAGAATATCTGACTAGTTATATAAAGCTCCAAAATATTCCCCCGTATACTAGGGGTAAATACCACATAGTTCTGCTCTTGAGCATACTATCACAACTAAACCTAGGCATTGCTATCATCCTAGTCCCTGAGCAGCGGGTAAGACCTAACATTACACTCATAAGAAACGAGGTCAACCACAAATAAAACAATACCTTCAATAGTATAATATATTAAAGAGAAATATAAATTCCTAAGACTAACCAATCTAATAATCATAACCAGAATGAAAAAATCCCAAGGACGCGCTAGAGATGCAAAAGTTTCAGCTCAAGGTAAAGACTTTTAAAAAAATGCAATTCCACCATTATCATCATCATTAGTCTGTTTGTGGGCTTCATATTATAACCAAGCATATATAATACATATATCAGACTATTTGTCTAATCCCCAATTTTGTAAATAAACAAAAATAGTTAATTTTGCTGAAACATGACATATAGTTAAAAACTAATTAATGTATAAATCCTATTTGTAGCCGCCACTTCTTCTTATAGCTACGGACAAAATAGACTAAAAGAATCAAAGGAAATGATTACAACAAAAAGTAAAACATTTGCAAGTTAAAGAAATATTTGAAATATTTATTCAATGTAATAAACAGAGGTAAAACAACAAATTACATGGCATTACAAGTCAAACTGAAGTTTGTTGGAAAACAAATAAATCATGGCTGAGTCTGCACTTGCGCAGTACGTTTGAGGTTATATTTCAGTCTCTCAAGGTATATTATTATTTTATTTGAATAGTCCGGAAGAGACCAAAGCGATTAATATTACAACACATAATTTAAAGAACGTTTCTTAAATTATTTACAAAGCATTTGATTCACCACAGTGAATTCAGACAAACAAATTTAGGATAAAATTTTTAATTTAAATATCGAATCAGATATTTATTACAAATTTAAACTACTACCTTACGATGATTACAAATAACTTAAAGAGCCTCTTTTAAATGGTTTACAACGCGTCTGTTCCACCACTATGAATATAGACAAAACAAATTTAAATTTAAGATCAAATTTAAATTTAACTATCGAATCAGACATTTTCAATTTAGAGTTTAAATCTTTAAACCTCACGATGATTACAAAGAGCTCAAAGAGCCTCTTTTAAATGGTTTACAACGCGTCTGATACATCACTGTAAATATAGACCCAAAAAATTTAAATTTTAGCATCAAATTTTATATTTAAATATTTAAAACTTTCCCTTATAATTTGCTTACCTATATATTTAAGAGTGATAGGAACTTTCATTATCACAGAGAAAGAATTAAATAGGTAACAAATATAGATTTATTATACAAAAACATATAGGTTGGAATTAGAGTACAACAGCTGAATAAAAATATAAACAAAAGTAGAAACTGTGCTTGAAGCTCGTTGAATGGGCTTAGCAAAACAAGTGCTTTATCAAAGTAAGTTATTAAGTATGATGGGGTATAATAACTCCAAAGTTACAGTAATCTTCCCTTAGCTCGGGAGAATACGTGTCCAAGACGACACGGCAACAGTCGGGATAACAGCCTGACCTCCACCAGAAGGGTTTAAACAAAACAAAGTGAATCAGAGACAAATAAAGATGTAACAACTGACACTATAATTTTAGAGCTATTAGCCACTATTGGTCCCAGCTAGAGATAATGAACAGTTTCAGAAATAGTAAATGGCTGGACGGCCCATTACATCAGAGAATGGCTGAAAGTCAACCAGGTGTCTACACTAAATAGTACTATGGCCGGTCCTTTCCCAGTGGGAATTGCAAGAGCATTCAATAGTACATTTAACAGATTACCCACTGCCAGGGGTAAAACTCACGTTTATAAAACACTGATTTTAAACACTAAATCATAAGATGTGCCAACCAAGGGGCGAAAGAAAAGTACTATCTGTGCGGGCCACCTTACAAGATTAGCCGTGTTCCGCACTTTGCGCACCCAAAATAGTAACACAGAAAAAGAGATACAAATAACAGTGCTGTGAGAGACTGGCCTAACTTGGTCCTCAAATAAAGGCGTTTAGACAACCTGGTTTTAGCCATTCTAATTTTAGCACTTATGAGCATGACGTCCATGGCGTCATGTGATGTTGTATAGTTTTATGAATTTACTTCTGAATAATGAACTTGTGAAAGAGAGGGCTCTAAAGCTTGGGTCCTATAACAAATAGAGCTCACGGCTCCCGCATTTAAGCAATGTCTTATGGATATAGGAAAATATGTAGTCAGCACCTCTGACATACAAAATATGTTAGCCCTATTGACTAAACAAAACACGTCAGATGGACGTACCAAATAAAGAAGTCATAAGGACTATACAATTAACATTATATGGACGTAGAAAATAAGTTAGTTCTATTGACTAAACAAAACACTTCAGATGGACGTACCAAATAATGAAGTCATAATGACTATACAATACACGTCATATGGACGTACATAATAAATTAGTCCCATTGACTAAACCAGATTTACATACTCATAAGGACAAATTCAACAAGTCTGAGGGAACTGGAATAAAACAGAATACTTGGATTAATTGATGGGTTTCCCTCGGCGTCGAGGCGGTGACTCCCACGCCCTAACCGTCATGGACAGCAGTTTCTTATACAGGTGCTGGAGAAGAGTTTCCCTCTTCGAAGAGATCCAAGTGACGAACTACAAAAAATGGACCTAGGGGTCTCTCGTTAAATACTCTTTCCTTGACCAACAAATAGGGCACCGTAAACAATGGACTAGAGAGGACTGGAGAGGGAGTTTTGAAATGGAGGGGAAAGTGTTGCCAGGGAAGTCCGCTAGGGGCGTAGTGGTCGTAGCTCGTGTCGTCGCTCGCGATGAGCCGAGGAGAGTCTGGTCTTTCTTCGATGTTGAGGTCAAGAGGTTAGACGTGCGTTGAAACTGCCACGCCTATGCTTCCTCCATGCTAGTAGAACAGTTGGTGAAAGCATGGTGATCATATCCGGGAACATCCGCATAGTGTAAGTAGAATCTCGACTCTTTTAATACTAAATATATCAGTATTAATTATCCAATTCTGATTCCCTTTTCGTAATTTAGAATATTGTGTGGATTATGGTTTGTAGATGGCCTTTTTGATTTAAGTGACATGCTACATATTGACTCAGATATTTATTATTAGCACAAAGGTTTGACTTCCCGACTAAAACTTAAACCTTCGCGGAACTATTACCCTTGCGTACCCCCAAAGGATATGATGTACGTGCTTCCATTTTTTTTAGACCGGAGACCTCCGGTTCGTTTCTCGCGATGTAGAAATATCCAAATTTAAATCAGGGATCGAGCAGTAAAAGCCTGTTCTTATACTTTAGAATGTGAAAATGATGAAGTTTGGAAAGATGTTAATAAATTAAATAGGTAAGATTTTTTAAATAAAGTTTATTATAAAACGTCCGGTTATGTAAGAATTTGAATTAAAGATATAATAGAGAATTAAATAAATGTAGTATTAGCGATGTCATGACGGTCGACTGAAAGGGTTAGAAATTGCAGTGAATATTAAATACGCATGTACCTGTGTAAACAAAGTGGTCAGAACTAACACTCCCCACACCAATCAGTGCCAGGAGACTCAAGGCCGTAGCTCGAGAGGGAGTGGGGGTGGGTTCAACCCCGCCCCCCACCGAAAGTTTAAAAACGAAATTTAATACTGTCTTATTTATGATTTATAAATATTAAAAACAAGGCACAAGATAATATATAAGCTATTCAGCACCATGCAATTTTTTTAAAAATTCTGTGCATTGGTTAGAATAAACTAAGACAAAATCTTGACAAAGGAAATATGAAGTATTGATGAGTTTGGGCGAGATTGTTGAAGGGGTGGAAACCTGTGAGATTAGGAAACAGCAAAAGCTTTATAATTGAAGATATTTCCAAGTATGAGTGGCAAATGGGCCGACAAAGCAAGAGGAATCTGAAGAACGGCGGGTGTGTGGAAAGGGGGGAGGGGGGTGGCTTTCAAACCCGAGCTCTAAGAAAATATAGTTATGGTCAGTTTGAGAATAGCTTACTTTAATATAAGTGCGTGTTCCAAAGTTTCAAGTATTGTGACTTCTGACTTGTTTTTGTTTTTTCATCTAGTTTAGTGTGTAGTGTAGACTGGTGTTAATTATTTTGTTTTTTATTTATATTTTATATAGGTTAAACTTGTGTGCTTTCTCCGTGTGCTCAATTCATATGTATTTTTTTTTATTTTGCCAATCTAACTATGAATTCTAAAAAACGAACAAGTCTATCTTCGTGGCTTGTACCATTACACAAAAAAGAAAAAAAAGAAGCAGTAACTGTTTCTATCACTCTTTTAGAAACCGATGATAACGAAGCGGGTAGCCAACTTTACAATGAAAACATTTTAGATTCCAAAGACAATAATGGTTGCAAGTTTGAAAAAGAAGATATTTCATTGCTATACTCAACAGCATCAACATCAATTAACTTAGAAAGTGGGCATATAATGGACATAAGGCGCTATGTTAATGTAAGTGTACGAGATTTACATCTTAAAGAAAAGCTATTATCTGAACCTTGGTTTCCTCCTGTACATTTCCGACTATTGGAAAACGAAATTTACGTTTTCACCCTCATTGGAGTATTCAGTTTTCATGGTTAATTTATTCAGAACTATTGAATGATGCGTTATTAAAATATTTTGTAGTTTTTTTCAAATGAGTTTGCTGGTAAGGTAGGCCACGTAAAGGTAGGAGCGCTTGTATCAAACAGTGTTTTTAAGTGGAAAGATGTATTGCAAGTTTTTAGATCCCATTTCACGGCTGGCTACCATAAGAGATGTATCGAACTTGAGGACTATTTTTAGATGTTCAGAAAGGACCTCGTGTAGTTGTAGTTAAACAAATGGACACTTGATTTAAGAAGCAGACTGAAGAAAACAGAAATAGGCTTCGTTCTATCGTAGACACTTATATAATGATGGAAAGACAAGAAATTACACTGTGAGGCAATAATTACTCTGGACCTCTGCTTTATGATGCCCCAGAATCTTTGATTAATGATGGGAATTTTCGGGCGATGCTCAGGATGCGGGTTAAGTGTGGTGACTTAATTTTCAAGCATCATATTGATATAGCTCCTTCCAATGCTGTTTACACAAGCCCAGATATACAAAATGAAATTATATACATTTGTGGTAAGAAATCAAAAATAGCATTTTAAAAGAATAAATAGCTCAAAGTGTTTTACAGTATTGGCTGATGAAACCACAGACATCTTTTGAGTTAAACAGTTATCACTATGTGTTCGCTATATTGAAAACACTGAGACAAATTATGAGTCCAAATTTAGGTAGGATTTTTTACAATTCATCCCAGTAATTGATACTTCTGGACGAGGACTTGCTGGCACTATTTTGGAGGCACTGATTAATATTGGTATTAATTTGAACTTCATGTATGGACAGGGGTATGACGGAGTAGCCGCAATGAGTGGGAAATTGAATGGTGTGCAGGCTGTACTCAAAGAACGTTTTCCTCAAGCTCTGTACATCCACTGTAGTGCCCACTCTCTAAACCTTGCATTAGGTCACCGCTGTCAGGTACCAGCCATAAGGAATTGTATTGGAACTGTAACTTCAGTTGGGAATTTCGTGAGAGCATCTACTCCACGAACAAATATTCTCAAAGAAAACATTCTGAAGAAAGCACCATAGTTTAAGAGGACTACTCTGACAGTAATGTGTGATACAAGGTGGGTAGAAAACCATTATGCCTTATTGCGTTTTGTAGAGATCTATAATTATATCGTCCACACACTCGAGGAAATTGAAGAGAGTAAAAACTCCGACACATCATCCAAAGCTTCCCGGTTTCTTAATACAATCACTCAGAGCGAGTTTGTAATTTCATTATGTACACCAAGTGAGATATTTGCTTTGACTTTACCTTTATGCAAAGTTCTTCAAAAAGTTGACTGGGATCTTTACCAAGCAGGTGAGCATATCCTTAACATCACCAATTTTATATCTCATAAAAGAGAACACGCTGAAGAAGAGTTTTAGCATATATTTACTAAATCATTGAATATTTTGTCAACGGTCAACAGTAAAATCAGTGTCCTCGACAGTCACACAGAACAAACATGCCATCAACCACTCCTGAAGAATGTTTCTGGCGTTTTGTGTATATTCCGTTTTTAGACGATTTTATCAATCAACTTGAGCCATTCAACAACAAGATAGATATTATTTCAAGTCTCCACAAATATATCCCTAAGTACTGTGCTCACGCTAATTTCTGTGACATTGAATCATGTATTATTTTTTATATCAAAGATTATTCTTCAGCAGATAATAACGTTGTCAAAGCCGAATTTTCCTTGTGGAAATAAAAAAGGTGTACCCTATTTGAAAACACTCACCCCTCAAATCCTCTTAGTGTTCTAAATCAGTGTAATCTTAACTTCTTTCCAACCATGTGTTTATTACTAAAAATATTAGCAACACTTCCGGTGTCAACAGCTACACCTGAACGAACATTTTTCACTTTAAAGACGTTAAAAACCTTTCTCAGGATTGGCACAAGTCAGGATAGACTTGTGGGACTGGCGCTCATGTGTGTTCATAGAGACATAAATGTTGGCACTGAATCTGTCATAACAAGATTTGCACAACTACCCAAATATTAATTTTTCTATTTAGATTGCCAGTAGACTAGAAGAATGAATGCAAAATAGTGGCGAAAGCTTATTCACTTTATACATTTATATATAAATATATATAAATATATATAAATATTTATTATTACTATTATTATTATGAACAATTTTTAAAAAAATTGATAGTTTTTAATTTTTATCAACAACCTCTGTGTATGAGGTAGGGAGTGCCAATTGGCAATTCAAGGAAGTGATGGCTATTCCGTAAATTAACATTAACGATAACTTGTTTTTCAACCTCTCTATTAAGGTTTTACCACGGGTACGAAAGGCTATTAAAAGACACGCTAATTGGTCAGCAGTTCAATCAGTAGCAGCATATTGTTTAGTTGGATAACTATCCAACCCTTTTAATTGTGTGTAGACAGTGTAGTTAAGACTACATCGTGTGACCATAGTGATAAATACATAACTTTGTAAATAGGATAGACCTAGGACCTATAAACTTGGGACTCTGGACATTCGAACAGCTACCAGATCAACTAAGCTATCAAGATAGGGTCGCTTGACTTCCTAGTTCTGTGTTTTTAAACAACTAATAGCTTCTTAGCCTCTTCTCCCGACTCAATTACTAAGTATGTATTTTGTGTTGAGACAAAACATAATCCAAACCTCTTATTATTCAAAATTAAGATTTCTTTGTTTAAAAATGAGTGGTTTTAGCTGAGCTTAAATTGGTAGCAGGTGGGAACAATCCTAGATTAAATTTTCTATCAATATTTACAAATTTATTAACATCAATTCATGTCCATAAATACTTGTTTTTTTCTAAATTTGTCTAAGAATGTAATGTTTGGAAGTCATCCTGATGCTTTTCACACACACACATAGCCCTATTCTTATCTAAAGAAAACTCTAAAAGAAAAATTTAGGGTAGGAAGAACATTTTGGAAAATATAAACATATTTTGTTGCTGTCGAAATTGATAGCATTTTACTTTTTTAATAATGTTAGTTTATAGGTATTGTGAAATTAATTATTATGAAATTAATTGATCTATTAAAAGTGACAGCTGCAAATTATATTACTTGTATGCATTTTTTAAATTTAAAAAACCTACAAAAAATTTCCTATTTTAATCTAACTTAGAGGCTCGGTGGAACTGAGAATCTACCCAGAACACAAAGAGTGCCATCTTCTTACCACCCGCCACCTCTTCCCCCCACACCAATTCATCGTCCCACCTTTTCATTATCTGTGTTCTGTGTATCAAAAAGGTAAGAGTAAAACAGATTTTATCATGCTGGAAATACTTTTATTTTAATTACAATGTTATGGGGTACAAATTTGGACTATGTAGGTGGGGGTGAAGACAGCCTTTTCCCAAGTACTAATTATTACTAATTATTAAGGTTGTATTAGGGAGATACGAAATCCATATTTTTTAATACCATTCATGTTAGTTTGTTGGACATACTGCTCTCTTAAAATCTTACAGGGCCTTGGAATGTAACATAAGCTTTAAAATACATTTCTTGGATTCACACATGGACTTATTCCTAGCAAAGCTTGGATCAGTAGCAACAAGATATTTCTGGTATGGAAAAGTGGCACCAGGGTAAGTGGTGTCCAAGTATGCTTGTTGACTATTGTTGGACCCTTAAGAGGGATGTTCATGAGGCAAAATATGTCAGAAAAACCTGCACTTATACCTTTTAGGTAAGATAGTTTTTTGTTATGTATATATTAGAATAAATTAAAAATTGACACATAGACACCTAAATCAAACACAGAACCTTTGGCTTAGCGTAATAATCCTCTTCCACTGATCTTAGTAACTATAATAATTAATCCCCAAGCTTCGCCTTCCGTACATAATTAATTGTATATGGTTTCATTCTTTTACACGTATGTATTTTAAATAAATTTAACATTGCAAACTGTAAGTGGATGTCATTCCAAATCTTTAAGTGAGAGAATAATTCTACTAAATATATATTTGAATTCAGCACAAAAATACTATTGGATTCGCTTATTTCCGTTCTTGGGACAAAAAATAAGAACAATTTTATGACCAATTTAATTTTTCATACCCATGGTGATCATACAATAGAAGAGTTTTGAGAAATTTTTAATAGAAGAAAGACATTTACTATAAAACAAGGAAAAAAAATTAATTCTAGTGTTCCATGATGTAAACATGTCTTAAATCAAGTCTGTATTCAACCCAACATATTCTACTGGTCCTAAATAAAACGAATAGCATATTTTAAGGTTTCCTTGTTATTGACCATTAAAAACATTTCATTGGTGTTGCAACAAAATAATCGATTATCTTTAAACATGCCTCAGAGTAAAGTATATCAATGGAGGATTTTAAATTAATCTAGAATTGTGCTTAAAATTATTTACAATATTATGAGATTTCTTCTTGGAAAAGCAATTTGCAATTTCTACAAAAAATGCCAAACAGGCTACACAAAATCCTATTAATAAAAGGAAAAATGCGGCTTGCAGATGCTCCTTTGTCAAAATGATTGGATCGGTGGAGGTTATTAATCTCGGAGCTTGATTTATAAAATCACTTTTCCACATGTCTAAGAGACCTCCTTCGTTCAGACGAGAGACAAAGAAACTTAGTTTAGCCAAGAAAGGAGAATGATTTTCCACTGTCATGAAACCGTTCCAAATGGAGGTGTAACATTCTTCCACAACGTGCAACATAGGGTACCCATTTTTAAAGTATATGTGCTTATTTATCAACCTATTACCGACAAATTTTAAAGTCAATTGTGTAAGGTTTCTGTGATTGGCAATCATGTCTAGAACCTCTTTGTCACTTTTCATCGTAACCATTTTCTTAAATAATTTTATTACATATGGATCATTGAAATCTATCGTTTTTGAAACAGCGCTGATATCGGAGATAGAGAGTACAACCCCGATCTTCATATCAGAATCCAAGGATTCCATTAGATTGTTTACGTCTGGTAAATACTTGACGTTGATTAAACAACTGTTTAAAGAACCCGTATAAGCACTATTTAGTATAAAATTAAATATCAACAACATGGTTACGACAAATCTTTGAGGAAACAATGCTGGTAAGTGATCTAGAGCACCTCCTACAGACGTTCTAAATACGTCGATGAAAACATTTCTAACAGTATTGACGTTTACCTCAAATACATCAACGACAGTCACAATTTTCCAGATAACCAAAATACATATATTAGTGGACACGAATAACACCCAAACTAATCCCGTGAAAGGTAAAATTACTTTCAAATATTTGGGAATTTCTAGAGCCTTTGGTACGATAAGAGTAACACAGTCTTCATCAAATG
>CABFWO010004642.1:0-19374 GCA_902155825.1 Timema genevievae
ACTGGGTCAGTGACGATCGCCTTATACGTCACAGTCACAAATACTGGCTCAAGGACGAAATGGGCTATACCCGGGCTATCACTACTGTTATTAGGCTTAAAACTTTAAAATGGCTCTCCTCAAAAATTTAATGATCTTGGGTTAGCTGGTTTTTCCTTTGGACTCTTCTTAGAATAGCAATTTAAAACTTTACCAAAATAAAAGATTGGACAATAAAGCAATTTAAATAGAAATGATAAATACAATAAAAATGGAATGTGAATGCAACAGTATATACATTGGACAAACTTCAAGGTTCGTTATTAAGAGAACATTTCTAATTTTAAATACAGTAGAACCAAACCAAAATTTGCAGACCATCTAAAAAACACCAATCATCAACCCAAACCAATTGACCTGTGTTTGAAACCCCTTCACTTATCTCATAAAGGTACGAAATTAAATACAGCTGAAAATGTTTTCATTCAAGCAGCTTTATTAAACAATAAATCAATTTTCAACGACCAATTACAATTATCTAATAAAATTCTCATCAACACATTAAAGCATCTACCTAACAACATTAAAATCCTTTAACCTTATTTATCCCGTTCTAACTTCCATCGTAGAAAATGACCCGTACGAGCTGGAGTCAAGAAGATTAGTTCCTTTTCATTCCTCTTTTTATCCAGTACCATAATGCTATCTATCTTTGATTCCATAGATCACTCAACACGCCAATTAATTTCAATAGCAGTTTCTCAATCTAACATTATTCTATCATGGTCTTCTAAATTTTACCTTGTATAGCTCGCTTATCATTAGTCTTTTGTTTTCTTTTCTCGAACCACACCTAAATCGGTCAACATCTCACTGTCGTATTAACACTTAGGGCCAATCTTACAATGTCTCGTCAAAGTGTTGAACGTCATGACGTTGTTAGTGTCATTCACAACTACTTTTGTAAGTTTGTTTGTTTAATAATTCTTATTCTTTTTTACATATTCATTATTGGACAACATTATTTCTCATTAACTATTGTAAATCCATAATATTATTTTGTCTTAATGCTTCTTTAATTTCGTTTTACAGTTTCCATGATTATGACATCTATGTGTCAAAACATGTTGGAATGCGTATTCAAGCATCATTTTAATGCTGGAAATTCATAAGGAGTAATGGGACAAGAAATAACAGATAAGACTTAGAATATTACCAAAATTCTCTACTTCAATTAAACCCGTTTCAAATTTGTTAACCTATGAATTAAAGTTTTATACTTGTCAACTCTAATACCTATCTATACTTTAAACATTGTTTCATTAAATATTGCATATCTTAAAGTATATTGTAAGAATTTTAATTTTATCAAGGTATACTTTTATTTAGCTTTAATTTATTCTTAAGTGGTTATTTATTTTAAACTTATTATTTTCAATGGTCATTGCATTGCGTCGAAGGAAACCCCTAATAATAATGCCAGTACAGTTATTTTATCAAGAAATTATTATTTTTTTGACTGGAGTTTTGTCCAAATTATTCCGTCCCCGTTTAAAAAAAACCCACCTTGATCAAGGGTAAAATATTTTGTCATCCTTTAATTGATTCGTAATGGCCGCCCTATACAAGGAGAAAAGAAATTGACTCCAACAGTGGGAAAGGGGAGAGAGGAAGGAAGTAGCGAGGCTGGGAATTGTTGAAGTGGAAGAAACAAAAAAAGGAGGGACGCGGACTGAAAGAAAAAGAAATAGAAGTTGGTTTTTGGTTTGGTTTTTGAAGAAAGTGTCATGTTAATGGCAGAGTTTTGTGAATGCCAATTGCCCTACAGTCGGGCCAGTGCAGGATGGTGCAACGAATTGGGACCACGTTGATGGCTACCAAAACAGGACTATGAGTTGCTTGTTTGGCTATCTATCTAGCCTCTTCAACGCTGGAGACTGCATGCCAGACGCCGTTGACCTGAGGTGATATAAACACGAACGTTAATGCATCCTTTGTTAATGCTAAAAACTAAATTTTATTGACCAAAGTAGCAACTTCGATTAATGCAATCACCTTATCTATTGTTAATTGTTTTAATATAAATGTACCCTGTATATATATTTAAAGAAGTCAAATTGTTTATCAAATAGTGGCTCGTTCAATAATCACATTTAAACAATAAGGTTATATTTTTTCCAACATGACCCAGAGGTCCTGAGAGAGTCCCGTGCTCAAATTTGGTCTTTTGTAGTATTATGGTTTGTTTAATTTTCCCCGAGTTAATTGTAGTAAGAAATAAATGTTATTTGTGAACCCAAATATTGTAATCACATTATTTTGTAAAGATAAATGCTTAATGTATATATATATATATATCCTCCACTTTCATAATAAAATACAAATCCACAATATTATTAAATATATATTAAAATTAAAAGTTTAAATAAAAAATTAATCACAATATCAATACTAAATCATTTCATTATAACCTATTTGCAAATTTCATAATTTGAATTCTTAACTTACATGAACTTGTACTTTGTTTTGTCCAACCTATTTTGTTAGCTGTAAGTTTTAAAACATTTTTCAACGTGTTTTCATGTATTTTAGACTTATCACCTTATATAAATTGCTAGACTGATGATGAATTATTTATTATATGTGTAATGTTCATAATTTGACAATATGTTATTTCCATAAGTTAACCTAATTATACATTTTGATCTGTAATTTCAATTTATTACATCAATTAACTTAACAAATGTATCAATCAATTCTTTCTATATATTTCTGAGCAATATATCTAAGTCTTAAATTCTAAAGATATTAAAGCTAAAAATTTATAAAATGTAGTACTGAACAAATTCGGTGAAATAAAGCTAAGTAAATCTTAAGCGAGAGTGAAACAGCTGCTAAGAAAAAATGATGATTAAAATCAAGCTAATGAACAAATGGAATGATTGATGAAAAAAGTAAAACCACAATATCTCTTTTAGCCAACTTGAACGTTGAAATGTTTCTCCTATAGCTCATCTTAATTTTCAACTAAGTAAATCAATAACTCTAACATTGACTCATTTACAGGGGTCAAGGTAATAAGGGGAGGGGGTAGAAGGCTCTGTTTTGTTCGTTCTTCTGTCATCGTTTCCCTTCTAGTTGATACTGGTGCACTTTTACTATTTGCACGATGAGGTTGGTTTAGGTAACACCCTCTATGTATTAGCCACTACTAACCCGTTCCTATTTTGGGTAACTTTCATTCGCCACCCTTCCATTTTACTGTCGACCTATTTCCTTTATCCCCTGTTTTCACCCGACAATTCTGTTGCAGGATTCTCGTATATTGTAGAATTATCCCTTCAACTTCTAAAAGCTTACTAGTACGCGCCTACGTCAATGGCCGCTTTCGCCATAAGCGTACTGGTCCGCGCCATTAATATTTACGTTTTAAATAAAGCCCCATGTTCGCCAACTTAATTTTATTTAGTGGAAGCATTACCCCATACTTTCAGTCGTAGCTACATGCCTTTCCAATATATGTCACTTTATTCCTCTTGAAATTACAACGAAATATGGTCAAGTTTACAAATTGTTTCCAAACTTTATGTATTTGTTTGTAAACATGTATTCCGCATCAACAAGTCGGCGTGGCCTACATGATGAAGAAATACAATTGCTCTCTTCAGACAGTGAAGACGAAATAAATAATACAAGTGATGAAAGTGAATGACAGAGTGAATTTTCATCATCTGACAGTAGGGAAAGTGAAAGTGAAGATGAGAATAGTGCGCCTAGGCCTAATGTAGGCGGTGGTGACGTTCCTCGTGCCAAAATATCACGTTTTCGTGACAATATTGATTGGAACTGGTCCCCGAATTACAACGATTGTAATATTCATTATTCTACGGGTCAACCTGGCATGAATACTAACTTACAAAATGATTCTAGTCAATTAGCTGTGTTTAGTTTGTATTTTGACGATACTAAGTGTGTACTAATTGCAAATAAAACAAATGTGTATGCTCACGAACAAAATGCAGTTGACTTTTTTCAACTTCAAAAGATGAAATGTTTGTGTACCTTGCCCATTGCATTTTGATAGGATATACCAGAAAACAAACAGTTCAATCACATTGGAGTGTAATACCCAGTATTGATACACCCTTTTTAGGGCTACGATGCCACGCAAATGATTTTTAAATATTTGTAAATAACTACATTTTGCAAATAATACCACAGTAGAACCAACAAACCATCCAAAGAAAGTTAGGCCTATTATGGAAAAAACTTCAAAAAACATTTAGAGACACTTATACCCCATTACAAGATGTATCTGTTGATGAATCATTTGTCAAGTGCGGGGGCCGCCTATCCTTCACTCAGCACAACCCATCAAAACGTGCTAAATTTGGAATAACATTTTATAAAATATTTGAATCAAACACTGGCTATATTTTGAATTTTAGTATTTATATTGGGAAAGATAAAATTGGCAATAGCCCTGCAAGCCACAAAGTTGTACTGGATTTGTAGGTTGTCTCAACAAGGGATATAATATGTATCTATATAACTGGTATTTCTCCCCTGATCTTTACTTATAACTTTACAGTTCTAAGACCAATGTTTGTGGGACTGTTAGAGGAAATCGAAAAAATATGCCGAAAGAGTTGGTAAAACAAAAGTTAATGCTTGGTGAGGTGGTATACAGGCAGTCCAACAATATACTAGCACTGTTATGGCGGGACAAGAAAGTGGTACATATGCTGACAACAATGCACTAACTTGATGTGAAAGAATCTGGGAAGTCAGACAGAAGAACTGAACAAAGAGGGTATCAGGGGCAGTTGTCGGGATGCTCAATTACTGTCGTCTTGCCAGGTTATAAGAAGGTACAGTAAGGCATGCACAAAATTGATTTTTTTTGGATATGACACTTCTCAACAGTTATACCATATTCCAAAAATGTCAGTCAAAGGAAGATAGAAGTTTATCTTTCTTCAAATGGAGGTCGGCAGAGGAGCTTATTGAAATGTCAGCACTACCAGATTACGCAAGGTGCTCATCAGTTCCTGGACCCTTCCCCCATTCGTCTAGTTGATCGTTATTTTCCAGAGAAACTTCCACCATCTGAGGCCAAAGTTTCCATGCCTACAAAATGGTGCAGAGTGTGCTTGGAGAAGAAAATAAGAAAAAAAGCCTACTTGGTAGTGTGATGAATGCAAAGTACCGTTGTGCATTGAACATTTAAAGTTGTGCCGCACTTCCAAAATTTACTAAGTTGATAAAGTCACATCAATTATAAGGTACTGTAACGTTTCCTTTGTATTTCAAGACCAAATATTATGTATGTCTAGTGTAAATAGTTTAGAACTTATCAATATTTTTGTGCCCATTGCATTTGCACTTTCATTACTTAAAAAAATAACCTGGATTTAGGGGGTTGTTTTTCTGTGACCTATCTGGATGCTAATGGGTGTACTGCACCATAGACGTTCATGTAATGCGCTAAGATAATTTGATTTAATTAGTTCTAAAACCTGACCAACTCATTTTAGAGCTATGGAAAGTTTCCCTCATGCTCAATAACAAAATCTTCAATATAGTTTCAGATAACACGATTAATTCAACACACATGACGTAAATGAAAGCACGTTACGATTATTGTTACACTCATTTGCTATATTTATTTTACCCTGGCCGAACCCTCGATAGCAATATCCTGCATTATAATATAAGATTATTCTACCGAATAGTAACATTAGCTTATTTACCGATTGCAAGACGTGATGTAGGGATGCATACTAAGAACTAGATTACTCTTACTCAAGAAACTGTCCAAAGCTAACCTAACACGAAATATGGAGAACAAGTGTAAAGAAACTTAGCAAATAAAAGTGGGAAGGGGTATCTGCTGATCGTTCTAGAGTTATTTTTTCTAAAGCCCATACTATTGGGGGTTACAGGTATAACAGGCTCACCTTTTCGTATTTTATATTTAGCCCTGATTATGGGTTTTTTGTTGTTTTCCATTGGCGCTTGGAGGAGTGGTTTCCTACTAGGCTGTTCTTTCATGCGGGTTATGTTTCTAAAATGGATGATTTACTGAGCGATTTTTTTTTTGCTAGGCTGGCTAGCTTTTTTTGTTGGTTGCTCAAGACTAGCCATGGAGGGCTGCTAGATAGTGGGTTGCGAATAGTTTGGAATCCTTAAACTGCTCAAGAATAAAAAATATATCATAGTTTCACCTTCCTTTTTTTTGAAAAGTACTTTAGAAAGGAATATAATGATAACATTAGAAGACAAAATTCGCCCTATATTGGTGGAAGTGAACCGGTAGTAGCATGCACAAGTTATGTTCAACCGATAATGCTCCACGTGTATTTTGGATGGAGAAGTGACCTACAATGTTATTTTGTTTGTAACCGGGAGCATGTCAATAACTTGCATTGTTCTAAAAGTAACCTATATATTTTTTATTGTTTTACTAATTTGGGACAAGAACTTTTATTGGTATAACTTGCATGGTTTTGTTTATAGTCTGGTGTATTCTACCAGGTGTGATAAATATTCATATTATTAAATTTATTTGTTTGATATATTTATACTTCAGGACTGGAACATTAACCTCTAGTGTGGGTGTATCTGGTGCCTCAGATTATTTATAGCAACCGTTATTATATTTTGTATTTGAATTTCAGGCTTGCTTTATACGGGATGGGATACCGACCTTTGGTGTATCTTTTAGCCACTTTCTCGTACGATCTATTCAGTTCCCACAAAGCTCGTTCCCTTCGATGATTGACTAAGGAAGAATGGTATGTCTGTCCCAATGTGGGGAAAAATCAAGTTGGCCTGAGTCTGTGTGTGGCTCGAATAGATTGATACGTTAAAGGCCAACTGTTTACATGCCGAGTCGTAGAACCCATTTACTTTTATTTACATTGGGGGAAGTTATTAAGGCGTTTTTAAAGTTCCGGTGAAACCGTTTGACATGTTGTGATGGGTGCATATACTTAAGTGAAGCTGTGAAATGTTGGCTTCCCCTTTTGAACAACATATCATGGAATATTTTGGACCGAAGCTGACTTCCATTGTCCGATACACGGTAGGCCAAAATGTATAAATACTTGTTAGTCCAGAGCTCTCACTACCCCATTAGCGGGGATCTGCGTACTGGTATCAGCCACAATAACTTGGGAAATGCTTATACTGTCATCAATAGGAAGTTATAAGCCTCCTTGATCTGAGGTGGTGGTACACAAATCTGTATGAACATTTTTTTTCCATGGGGAATGTTGTCGCCTCAAACAATAAAAACCAAATCTAGTGTTATGGGTGGGTTTAGCTCTCAGACATACTTTTCAATGAGCCTTAACTGAGGGTTTCACTAATGTAATTTCAATTTTAATATTTAAATGGTCGTCTTGTTTCTCCGAATTTTTTTTTTATCTCTCGGCCAAAGCTGTGTTTTCTTTTTGGGACTCTTGAATGGATACAGAAAATCCAGTTAGTTATCCCAATATAACTATTGGAGTATAAACCATGTTCAGATCCTTCTAAACCCTACAGTCTTCTCTCTGCTCCTCGAAAATTTGAATTAAAAAATCTGCTACAAAATTATTTTTTACCAACTTTTTTAGCACCGTGTCTTACTACACGTTTGGACTGTACGCTTACTACATTATTCTTTCTGATATATAAACTACCTCAAACCTGAATGACAATAATTTTACTATCCTGCGGCCAATTTTCCCTCTCTGTCAAGAATGCCTTTGTAACAAATTATTAGTGATTGTTGAAAGCATATAATATTCTACCTTCACTACTATAATATTCACGAGTCAACAATTGGGTTTTTGAATAAATTTTCTAAGAGCCCATTTCTCAAAAACACTGATGGTCCATGCTATAACAATTAAGGAAAGTGTCCAATTTCACGCAGGATTCAAGAAATCCTTAAAAGGACGTATGTAATACCTGAGGAATATCATTGGGAAAATTAGCCCTACTTTGGTTAATTCAAGATTCACAATGAAACTAGCTCACTGTACTCAACTACGCTTGACCAAATATACGTGAATATTCGCTTTACCTGATGCTAGCGTGATCCAAACTATAAGAAGGAAAAATCAACTGATTAAATCATGCACTAAGTCAGGCTGTCTGTAATTATCACCTGATTTAGTCAGGTTGACTGCCGTCAGCTCGTCTGTAGCCCACTTAACAGAGATATTATGTCAGAGGACTCAGGTTTGTGCATAGGTGGTTTATAAGTAGCTAATAAACTTACTAAAAACTTCACCACACCCTCTTACGAAGAATGGAAAAAAGATAAAACAAAATAGGGACACATTAAGCATTGGTACCAACTTGCTGCAATTCTCTTTACACGTTAGAAAATAAGATGTTTTTAGCAACCTTGTAGGCAGTAACGGTGTATTGCAAGTTTAATAACCTGCTAGTCAGGTATTAAGGAATATTGTAAGAGTCGCCGCCGGTACAACAATAGCTTCCTAAAGGACGTTAAGATGGGTGCCTTGGTTTTATTCATTCGTCTTGGGCCACCGCCGTTAACGGTCCGGTGGACAGTAAGGATACTTCGTGCATGTTGGATCTTGAGGACCAATGGGATTGTTTTCCTGATATTAAAAAAAAATCAGTCGAGTCGATTAAGATACTCGTTACTCTTGTCTCGCCGGGCTAGCACCAAGGACGCTCCCGGCTCAACTCTTGAGAATCATGTTTTTGTACATCTTTTATCAACACCTCGCGTTAGCCACTCGGATATTCGCCGTGGGTCGAATTAGTATAGTTGAAAAACAGGCGTGATAGTCAATCATAATTAGATAACATCACGTACAAATCAATTAATATTGTGAATTTACCAAAATCGGGTGACGGCCACTCTCACACTATCCAAGACACGTGACGTGTATTAAAGGAAATAATAGAATCCAACTAATATAATAAATAATAATTTATATATATGAAGTTATATTATTTTAACCAACAACACAGCCACTATATTATCACTACATAACTATAGATTGAAAAAATAAACATTAATTACGTGTCGAACTCGTTTTTATTTGTGAAGCCATTACTGTAATATACAAGCTGGCCACGAAAGCAAGTGTGTTAGCTGGTGTCCGTTTATGCGCGTAGCAAACTGAACAAAAGTACATTCTCCCGCTATATTATAGACTTTCCTATTTTAATATTTCTCAATGTTATTACAATTAATATACAAATTGGGAACAAAGTTGTATTTAACGTCAATTTGCTTTAATCTTCGATGTTTATATTCATCCAAACTTCAGAAATTGTTGTCTTTATACACCTTGGTGGGTCCCAGAGTGATCCCAAATTCCTGGATTAGTATTCTCAACCAGAGTAAGTAAATTATGTGGTTTCCAGGGAGAGAAACTTTAACTACATTGAACTCAGGGTGATTGTAGTCTGCTTATATGTAGTCCAGCCAACAGTGGCACGAGAAATTTGGAATAGATTCATAAATGTGATGTAGATTTAGAAAGATCACTATAATTGACCCAGTCTATGTCGAATTAGACCCATAAAGTGTTAGAACAGGTCTTTAGATATAAGAGACCAACTAAAAGTGTTCCTTGAATGTATAAAAGTATTCGTTTGTTTCCATTCCGGTGCTTCTGTTGCATAGCTCTGATAGCTGCTGTATAAATGTACTGAGCTACTCAGAGAATGGCGAGTGTAGAGCATCACATGCATCAAACTACCGACGAGCTTTTTCTGGATAATGTACACCAAAATAGTTGGTATTTCAGGTGGGTTTTCCTCCATCAGAGCCTTGGCACGTTTTCACTGCCTATAGTGTTGTCTATTTTCATCTTGCTTCATCATGAATACCTACTTGCAGTTGATAGCTCACTTGCCAAATGGCAGATTAGTAAGGGTGAAGGTGTCATTTTTCTTTAATGAGTTTATCTCCTCCTCAACTGCAGCCATCCATTGCTGGGTGTCATCTCTACCATAGATGTCCTCAAAGGTTTCCGGCAAGTCGTCAATGAATGACTTGGCACCAAGAGTCAGTGTGACATAGTCATTTACGTGCGCTGGTACAGTGCGAGAACTCGTACCCTTACGCAGAAGTTCAAGTTTCTCAACAGGTGCTTAAGGTGGGGTGCTAGTGAGCGCCAGTTTAGTGCATTAATTTTGCAGTTTTTATAGCATAAACATTTTTTGGCAAAGATGGATCAAATATTTCTTCTATAGAAACATAGAGTTTAGCTTTCTGCACATGATAATCTCAAGAGTTCTTGAATATCTCTCATGAGCATAGCGGCATTTGGTAACAAACTTTTTAAATGTAGAAAAAAAGTTGTCACTAAATTCCAGGACACCCTTGACAGATATTAAAGAACTGTTGAGATTAGCATGTGCGGAAAACTAAACTCTATGTTTCTATAGAATAAATATTTGATCTATTTTTGCCAAATAAATGTTTATGCTATAAAAACTTCGAAAATACTGCCCTAAGCTCACGCTCACTAGCACCCCATCTTAAGTTATTTCTTCAGGTACAAGAAAATTTTCTTCGCCAGAAATCACTTCGGGTTCTCCTCCTGAAGATGATTTATCTTGTAGCTCCCAAGTAAGAAATTCATCCATAGTCGAAACTATTAACTAAGTAGCTATAGAGGGTTTTGAACCAATTACATCACTGTTGATGAACAAACTATCTTCAAAAATTGTATCATGCCCACGAAATATATGTTGTTCCAATGGACACCACATATTCTACCCATTTGAGCAGTAACCAATAAAGTAGCATTTTTTTCAATCTGCTGTCAAGTTTACTTTTAATAACGGCATTAGGTAAACAAATATGTATTATTCAGCCAAAACCTTACAGTTTTGTCATATTAAGCGCTTCACCTTACCACAGTTCTACTGGATCCTGGTTTCCAAGAGACTTCGTGGGATATCTGTTTATCAGATATACCATAATCATGGCGATCTCTTTCAAGTGACTTATTAAGAGAAGACTGAAGGAATATACAGCGTGTTTTTTGTTTTGATACTATGTCTCATTCTTTCGGCGACGTTGTTCTGCTGAATGGTATGCCTGATCGTAAACTTCAACTAGACGCGTCGCTTCTTGAAATAATCAAGAATTTCCAGTGACACAAATTCACCACAATTAGCTTACCAGAAACTACTTATTTTTAAGTTAAAGTGAGCTGTTGCTATAGCTTCAAATTGCTTAAATTATGAAAATACTTCAGACTTAGCTTTTATAGTGTAAATGACTGTAAAGTGAGTATAAAGTCATTATTCAGGGTAAACAGATACCTTTTTTGATTATATAATACGGGCTTAATGGATCCTACAGAAGCACTGTGTATGATCTCAAAAGTATAATTAGCTCTAATAATTGGCTTTGTGTGAGGAAGGCGTATTTTTTAGCCTGTACGCAAGAGTCACATAAATTGGATCAACGTTTAGTTCATCTACAATCTTGTGAACAAAATCTGTTTCCTCTATGTGTCTAAGCCTCATGTGCCATAGCTCAAATGATGCTACACTAGAACTAGCATCAGCACATGATTTTTCACTAGGTAAAATATACATTGTATAGTCTACACGTTACCAAATCAGGTGGAAACAGCCACAAGAGTAAACTTACTGTCTTTCTTAATGGTAGTTTTTCCTTTTTCAAACACAACTTTAACCCCAGTAGCATCCATTTTGCTAAGAGAAAATTAAATTGTAATTCAAAGATGATAAGTATGTTGGAAAATTTGATAAGGTTCTGATTACCTTCGTAATTCATAGACGCGTGTATATCTCCCCGATCTCTTCAGCACACATAATCGATCATGATTTGGCAAATTTTATATTTATAGATTTAAAGGCATTTTTTATTTGATACCAAAATAATGTGTCATCATTGATTACATGTTTAGTGATACCAGAGTCAAGCAACCACAAAGATTCATCAAAACTAGCTGTTGACGTTGACACAATCAAAATAAATTATTCATCACTGGCTTAAGCTACATTTGCGCTATGTGTCGAAATCTTTTGCTACTTTTTGACTTTAAAATTAGGACCGTCTACAAATCAATAACATTCAAATTGCGAAGTTTTCCACTTTATAACCTTCCATTCAGGAATTTTAAAGAATGATTGGGTGCATCCATAAATAACTTCTGCTTGGCGTTTGCTCTGATTATCAAATAAGCGCCTTTTTACAAATGTCAAGATGAAATTATCGGGTGTTATTGTATTGATAACAAAGACAATAACTTGTTATTATGTTGACATCGTTTCAAGAAGATGGCAGATACGGTAACGATTTTATTCTTTGAGGTTAGCTCCTGAAAATTTTTATTCCAGATTCGTGTGATTAAACCTAATAAAATGTACTTCAGGGTCTTCCCTTACCCTTTAAAAAAAACACAAATCACCACAATTCTAGGCCCACAAACTCTCAGAGTACTTAGGTTTATGCATAGATTGTTTATTTGAAATTAATAAACTGACTAAAGACTTCCCAACACGTTCAAACTAAAAATGAACAACAAAGCTAGAGAACAAAGAAGGGACACATTAAACAGAGGTACCAACTCAACTAAAGTACATTCCCACACTATAATTTAGAATTGCCTATAATAAAAAATAGTTAAACCTTTTGTTGGTTCATTTAAGAGGTTTTCATTTTATTTAATATAAATGTTAAAATAATGAAAAAGGGTTTTTAATATTATGTCTAATTGTTTAATAATAAATTAATATTATTTCAAGCACGAATGTATTTCGGAAAGTTTCGTGCAGCATCGAAGCTTTCTGAACTCAAATTTAGGTATTTCAAGTGAAGATATGACATACCCTCGAATTATTACTTAAATAGCGTAATAACTAATTTTTACCAAAAAAAAATTACCTCCATGATGGGTTTTAACTTACGCGTCTCTATCGTGAAGGTGCTAGTGGAACATTTCTGAAGTTGTTAAAGATTTTTTACACTTATTTTATAAATTTCCCTAGTAAATTAATTAAGTAAAGTTATTATTTATTTTTAAAACATCCCTGAAGATATATTTTACAGATCATTTAACAATATTTTGAACTTTAATTATTTAACACACAGAAATGTTTTCTCTTCGTCACCAAGGTAACCTCAATTGTAGTTGAAAGAGTGTATCCGTATATTTAATTGTATTTTGTACCATTGCATTCTTTGTTATTTTTACTGTCTAGGGATATTTTATTGTGTATATTTGTGAAATCATAACCAATTAATTGTGATACAATTTCTTATTTTTTCAAACAATGCTACAATATAAACAAACCAACATTCACACATTTAAGAGTATTATATTATTATTCAAATAACTCTATCTTCCCAGTATAATTAATTCCTTGGTGTACCCAAGTGATCATACTTTAGATCTCAGAGCCTAAGAATCCAGTCCTTTTTCACCTCCCGACATTATTGAGTTAGGTGAAGAATTAGTCAGCCTTCACCTAGAATTAAATCAGTAACCAGATTTGGGGCTCCCAAAAACCCCTTTGGCCAACACCAAGGTCCTATTTTTATTCGGTTTTTATACATTTTTCACTTGTCTCTGTTTTAGAGTCACCTCTCACGAAGAGAGATGTAAGCTTGCTCTTGAGCATCTAAAAAAGACACAGAGGAGGGTGGCTGCAGCTCACAATAGAGGTAGACTCCCCGTTCCCTCTATAGTGGGCGACCATGTCTTATGTAAAGAGTTTCCCTTGAGCTCCGCTGTGGACAAGAGATCTGCCAAATTGTGCTCAAAGTGGGGTGGCCCATGGCAGATAGAGAAGATCTTGACCTCCATAACTGCCCTTCTAGTCAACATTGATGATGCTACTATCAATAGACATGCTCACGTCTCGCAACTTAAGAGCATACCCCCCAAGAGTTCCTTAGAATGCTCAAGTGTTAGTGTATATTTAGTGAAATGTCTAATGTTTTGTGTTTGGGACCTTTATACTTGTTTTGAAGTCAATTTGATTTTACGTCTGGGCTCAGACGGAGAAAAATCATTGGGACAATAATCGCCCATCTCAGATGGAATGTGGTAGTATAGTGCTGGCCTGTTTTGAACGAAGAGTGCTGGGACAATACAGGCACAATATTACAAGATGGCAAGATACAAGACTCATGCCAAGGCATACTTTGTGGAGAAACGTGACCTTCAAGATAGTGAAAATTCTCGCCACAGACGTTCAGTATTCTGATGCTGTATGCGCGAGTTGTTGGTTAAGGAGTTATTCCTTAAGGCATTGTGACTCGTTATGTTGTGTTGTTGTAAATGTCACCATCATTCATAAAATTGTATAGATGAACTGAAGGTGAATTCCGAAATCATCCACATGCGAGTAACGGCTATCCAAGTTTCTACTAAAGTAAAGGGTGAAAAATTATCTGCAATGTTTGCTAATTTGAACAAGAGTGGACAAGGCTGTTGTCTTGGCTAAGTTTTGTTTAGTCTTTTGTACAGATCCAGAGGGTTCCCGTCATCCTAGTTGATCCTTCTCCATCCCTCCCCCACCCCCAACACACGACTCCATTGAGCTAAACTGTGGGTGGCCGTTGACGTTTGCCAGTAGAAGTCGCCGCGCTTCTTCTCAACTGCTCCATCGACTGGCATGGGGAAGAGATATGGAGAGATGTTTACCCAGTTGCAGAGGGTGAACCTGTGAGATGGGCAGCCCGGTCTGGACGCTAGTCGGATACTCCTGCGCAGTCGACTCCTGAGTATTGCCTAGAGGAGAGCCGACTACAGTAAGATGTCTGGGAATCTCGAGCATCATGTGGATGGTTGGCGCGCTCAGCGGGGTCATTTCCTAGAAACGCAGGCGACTACTCGGTTAAACGAGTTGCAGTAACCAACTCCAGTATAGAACGTCACACGTGGTACTCCAGGAATGTTTGGCTGATGAGGCCGTCATGCAGAGTGGGTCCTGTCAGAGCCGCCCTCCAAACTGTATACCTGGACTACGCAATGCCATACGGTGGCGGAGAGCCTAAAGGAGAGTCAACTGCATGGGGTTGGTTGAAACTTCAGAGCATCATGTTGTTGGTGGATACGCTCTAAGGTGGTCGTCATCTCGAGATGCAGACACCTACAGAGAGGAACGAGCTACGTAGAAGAAAAGAGGGAAGCTGAAGTCCAAAACCACTACCAAGGTCCTGGGGGGGAATTGTACCACCGTTCCTCGTTCCGAATGAATAAACTACATCACAAAACCATCAACTCACCATAGTCGTCTTGTTTGACATGCTACTCAACACGCCCAACACCGCCGGTCCCACTCATCCACACGTCAACACTTTCGGGTTTCAAATTAAGCTTCACGACTGCGTTCCCAAGGCTCGCCACTAGGAGGCGCAAGCATAGGCGGAACCAGGGAAAAGGTTCCACAGAGATGGAGATAGATGGAGATGCTTTTAGAATCATCTATGTGGCTTCTCCAATGTTCTCCATTCATTCAGTGCGTGTGTTCCCCCCCACGTGATTCCTAAACTCCCACCATCTGGGGATAGCATATAAAGTGTCGCTCGACCAAGTGAAGAGCACTCTTGGGACTTGTTCGGTTTGAACTAGGTGGATAGAATCGAGCTACCAAGCGTTGAGAGAATGTAATCTAAATTCCGTTTCGCCTTAAAAAATAATTGTTAAACTTATATTTATTTTTCAAAATTCTTTTTGGACATATTATTCAATATTTTAATAACACTTTTTGTTAAGATACTTCGTTGGAAGATTTGGTGGGATATGATGATATTTTTCAAAGACTTTAATATAGAAATAGACTTTTAAACTTTCATTTATCTGTTTGATTATATTTAATGAGAATATTTTTCCAAAGAATTTAACATGGAAATAGACTCTTAAATTTTATTTTATTGTGTGATTATATTTAATGAGGATGTTTTTCCAAATAATTTAATACGGAAGTAGACTATAAAACTTTCATTATGTTCTTTGATTATATTTAAGGAGAATATTATGCCAAATATTCTAAAGTTGAAATATACTCGTAGAAATATCATGTCTCCTGTTTGAGAAATTTTTCCAAATACTCTTATATAGAGATATACTTTACTATAAGACAAGATGTGTTTAGGGTGAATCAAATTAAAACTTAATCATTGCTAATTACACTATTCTGTTAGTCATATTAACTGAGTGAGGACATTATGTTAAGCGTAATATGCACTTATTATTTAAATTAAATTAAATTAAACGTAAATTAAACTTAAATTAAAATTCTTTTGTCAAAGTAAGTTCCCGAAAGTTATGAAAACTTTAAATAGTTCTCGTCATGTTGAGACTTGTTGAGGGGTATATATACTTTTATTTTGTGAAGTTATCTTGCACATATAGCTTGGTTTATGTCAAATGTTAAGAGTGATCCTGGAGTTTGGGTCAACCATTGATTTCTCTCAAATTAGTAGGATTTTTATTTTTTGGTTATTTGTTCCTGTTGTTGTTGTTGTTGTTGGCCTATGGGAAACTAATTTATTTGGGACTTAATATTTGTTTAGTGTATTCATAATATTTATTGCAGTGTGCAGATAACTTCAAATTTATTAAGCAAACTTCCAACGCATAGTTTATATAGTTACCACGATGAACCTAAATTTAAGTTTCAAATAAAACTTAAATATTAGCTTAGGTGTACTTGAGACTTTTTCTTGAACATATAATTTTTTATATATTCAAATATCAATTTCTTAGATAGTTATTTTTTGTAACAATAACTAATGCTTAAAATTAAATTGCAACATTGTTATCGCTCGCTGCGGCTTCGGCTGTAACTGTTTGATGTCGTGACGACGACAACGTTGTATTCAGACACGTCTAGGTAGGGGAAGGAAAAAGTCAGCGAGAGTGTTCCGGCAACGTTAGTCGTGGTGGAACCGAAGGATGTCCCAGCAACGTGAGTCGCGGTGGAACAAAAAGATGTCCCGGCAACGTGAGTCGTGGTGAGAGGTAAGTATGAGAAATAGAGGGCTAAACAATATTGCTCTCTTGTAACATAAGACAATTTAATAGATTTTTCAAACAGGTGGTGCACCTGGGTTGGGTAGCCACTCTCTGACTGGCCTATGACACATAACATCCTCACATCACATTATCATGCTCTGATGCACCCTGAAGAGAAGCATGAGAGCAAATTCCAACACGTACTGACCAATTGGTCACATCGTGTGGTTTCGGATTCTAAAACAAACGGATTGTCGTATTTCACGAATTTCTGAAACAACGAAAAACATATTATTAATATTGGTGGGGAAAAAAATATTGGGAAATCGAATAAGGGTTTTTAGAGTTATGTGCGGGGACACTACTTTATGGAGAGTTGGGTGAGAACCTCCCAAGCCACTGTTTGACACTTCTCGCTTATCCGAGCAGGGCTTTGGGACGTTGGTGTTCTCCTCCAGGTTCGATGACGAAATTCCCAAGCCCCTGGATAAGAGGATTGGTGGCACTGGGAAATATGTCGTAGAAGGCCTGCGCCAGCTTCTGGAAGTGGTCCTTGATGGTTGGCATATCCAGATCACGATGTATAGTCACATTCCAAATGTACCAAGGTGAGTTCACAATGATCCTCAGACACCCACTCTGAAACGCCTGCATCCTCCTCATATACGTGTCCACCAGGGGTCCCCAAGTGGGACACGCATAGTCGAAGATCGGCCTGAGCAACTGCTTGTACAGAGTCAGACAATTCCTTGTAGATATGGCGCTACGCCTGTTAAGCAGCTGGCTCAGAATTCCCAGCTTTTTCCTCGCCTTGTTCAGTCCCTCAGTGCAGTGTAGTCGCCAGGTCAGTCTGGTGTCCAGCGTAAATCCCAGGTACTTAACACTGTTCGCCCATCTGATCTGCTCTCCGAACAGCCGGAGTGTGGCTGGCCTGTATAACTTTCTTTTCCATGTGAAGAGCACTCCTGTGCTCTTCTCCACGTTAATACTTGTCCTCCAGGTGGTCAGCCACATCTCCAACTGCGTCAGGTACGTCTGGAGTCGCCTTTCCACCAGCTGCCCTCGTCACGGCACCGGTACTAGAGCCGTGTCGTCCATATACAGTGCCAACTTGGTGTCTGGAGATTTAGGAATGTCGTTCACATAGAGACTGAAGAGCACCGGCCCACGAGGGAACTCTGTGAAACTCCAGCCCAGATGCTTCTGAATTGGAAAGGGGCGTTTCCAAAGGTAGGGGAGAAGGTGCGGTGGGATAAATAAGATTGTCCAACCTTAGCTAGGTAGAAAGGCAGGTTCAGGGAAAGAAGTTTTAAAAGGACCTTCATGACAAACACGATCGAAGGCCTTTGCCACGTCGAGAAAGACAGCACCAGTCAGCCTGTTGATGTTGAAGTTCTTCGTGACCCGCTCCACGAGCTGGATGAGTTGGTGAGACGTAGCGTGTTCCTCCCGAAAGCCGAAATGCTCGTCCACCAAAATGCCCGCCTCGCGAACATGTCGGGTCAGTATCGTCAATAGAATTATCTCGAACAACTTGCCCAGACAGTCGAGCAAGCTGATTGGTCGGTAAGACGAAGCTAGGGCCGGGTCCTTACCCGGTTTATGAAACCAGAGGACGTTGGCGTGCTTCCGAAGCTCGGGGAAGTGACTCAGGAGCAGAACGACGTTGAATAACTCCACGAGGAAGTTAATCGCCTCCAAGGGCAAATTTCTGAGGACCGCGTTACTGATACTGTCGCGTCCGGGGACCTAGTTTAGTCTTAGAGTGGCTAACACCCGCGACATTTCTGTCGCCTCCATGGGTTCAGGTCCATCCAAGGGTCTGTACGAGACCGCACTGATGACCTGAGCAACGTGCGCAATGTGAACCGGGTCTGATGGGACGTCAGTCAGTATAAATTGTGCCTCTAAGTGCTCAGCGAGAGCATCGGCCTTCTCATGGTCGGAGTTGGCTACCCCGTTATGACCCACAATAGGCGGCCTTGGTGCGGGGACCCACATCAAGTTCCTTGTCATGCGCCACAGGAACCTGTCCTGTACGCACAGGCTCTCAATATTGTCCTCCCAGACACTGTTCATATATTCTTTGACCATCTCGCGAGCCACATGGACTTTGTGGCTCCAGTTGGCCTTGTCTACCGGGTCCCTAGAGATTTGCCAAGCCTTCCTCAGCCAATTTTTTTCCCGGACGTGCCTGAGGACAGAATCGGGCAAAGAATCCTGTGGCACCCTCTTAGGACGGTGCCTTGGCGTCGAAGCCTCGAGCGATCCTTTGATGGCGGAAGTTATGAACTCCGCACAGCAATTGATTTCTGCTACTTTTCGAAAGGTAGAAGTGGGTCCCAAACTTTCTCTCAACACATTCGTGAACCTGTCCCAGTTAGTGCGCTTAAGGCCAGGTTTTTCG
>CABFWO010004642.1:19778-43662 GCA_902155825.1 Timema genevievae
CACCACCGATAGAAAAAAGGCGTGGTACCTTGAAGCAGCACCTCCATGTCAGCCCTCGTAGCCCGGTCGAACCGGCGGTAGGGAGGGAAGTAGATAGAAATAAGTCGCACTGGGCCGGTTGATGTCACCAGTTGGATAGCCGTTGCTTCCATGTGTTGGAGGGGAGGAAGCGATATGACGTGATGGTCAAGGCCCCTTTGGACCAGGAACGCCGTCCCACCCCTTCCCACATCCCCCACTCGGTCGCTCCGATGGCAGATGAACTCTGCTAACGAGAACCTCATTGCGGAGTGCAAGTGGTTTCTCCCAACAGCATTACATCGACACGATGCTTTGCCAGGAACCTTTCAAGCTCAGCCTTCTTCGCCGCGACTCCGTTACGCCTATAAGACGCAGACGCTAAATAGCATGCTCTAATGCACCCTGAAGGGGAGCACGAGAGCAAATTCCAACAAGTACCAACCAATTGGTCGCACCGTGTGGTTTCGGACTTTAAAAACAGAAGGGTTGTCGCATTTCGCGAAGTTACTGAAACAAAGAAAAGCATATTATTAATATTAGGGGGGAAAAACTCAAGTATGGAAAACCAAATAAGGTTTTTTTAGAGTTACATGTGGAGACACTACTCTATGGGGAGCTGGGTGAGAGCCTCCCAAACCACTGTTGACACATCTCGCTTATCCGAGCAGAGCTTTGGGACGTTGATGGCACCCTCCAGGGTCGATGACGTAATTCCCAAGCCCCTGAATAAGAGGATTGGTGGCACCGGGAAGTCTGTCACAGAAGGACTGCACCAGCTTTGGGAAATGGTCTTTGATGGTAGGCATAGCCAGGTCACGATACATAGTCACATTCCAAACATACCAAGGTGCGCTCACAATGATCCTCAGACACACGCTCTGAAATGCCTGCATCCTCCTCATATACTTGTCCACCAGGTGGCCCCAAGTGGGACACGCATAGTCGAGGATCAGCCTGAGCAACTGCTTGTACAGTGTCAGACCATTCCTAGTAAACAGGGTGCTACGCCTGTTAAGCAGTGGGCGTAGGACTCCCAGCCTTTGCCTCGCCTTGTTCACTCTCTCAATGCAGTGTGGTCGCCAGGTCAGTTTGGTGTCCAGCGTAAGTCCCAAGTACTTAGCACTGTCCGCCCATCTGATCTGCTCTCCGAACAGCCGGAGTGGGGCCAAGCCTGTAGAACCTTCTTTTCCATGTGAAGAGCACTCCTGTGCTCTTCTCCACGTTAATACTTGTTCTCCAACTGGTCAGCCAGCCCTCCAACTGAGTCAGGTGCGTCTGGAGTCGCCTCTCCACCAGCTGCCTCACCACGACTCCGCTACTAGAGCCGTGTCGTCCGCATACAGTACCAACTTGGTGTCTGGGGATTTGGGAATGTCGTTCACATAGAGACTGAAGAGCACCGGGCCCACAAGGGAACACTGCGGCACTCCAGCCCGGATGCTTCTGACTTTGGATGTGGCGTTCCCAAAGGTATTGGATAAGGTGCGGTGGTAAAGATAAGATTGAACAACCTAAACTAGGTAGAAGGGGAGGTTCAGGGAGGCCTATAACCTAGGAACCACCGTATTAAGTACCCTCGTCACGGACAGCTTAGAGAACATGAAGTGTGGGGTGGTCCAGGCAGTAAAGAGGGTGGTTGGCGCGGCCTGTGCAAGTGTGGAGGAAAGATACAAGGGCCGACTGAACAGTTAGGCACAACAACATCACATTTATTTCTACTTTAATTTTGGTATCCCTGTCTTTTACTATTTATGAACATTTTAAGGTATAAAGAAGCATCCCTTCTACTGTAACCATGAGGAAGCCAGTTGCCCTTTTATCATTTCCGCAACCAGGTGTGTTGCGAGTCACTGAGTAACAATCATTTGTTCTCAGATCATTTTTACCCTGTTCGACTCATGCGCCCCACTCTGATTATTTTGTTTGTTTGCTACATTTTGCACCTTCAAGCTATTTAGGGTTAGGAAGGAGGTTGCAACACTAACAGTAACCCAGTGCCAGTGTTTCGGCAAAAATTGGTGTAAACAGGAGTTTTGGGGAGACAAGAGAATAATCCAGGTACATTCTGTATTATAATAGGACGTATATATTATAGTATATTAATCACTCGAAACACTAAATTGAATATCCCAATCTATTAATTCAATGTCTTGTACCTTGGAATACTGATCTACTAGTTTGAACCCACCCATAGTGCTCTCACATACATTGATCCACAAACTTAGTCCTAGTCTGAAGACCTGTTTCATTCGAAACTAAAAACACGACTTCCCATCTGGAGGAATGAACCATTGACCATCTAAGCCCGTGAAGTCGTCTGGCATAGAGACATTTCGTGGTGAGTTCCATGTACCTCCTCAACTATCACATCGTGACGTAAACGGCACAGTTACAACAGCCATAATCTGATATGCGTGATGAAATAAATAATATGAGTATAAGAATTTAAGATCTGTTTATATACTTCACTATTAATTCTTATTAAAAGAACTAGAGCACTATTCAAAGTTGCAATGGATGTATCAATATATATATACATACATACATACATACATATCAACGACTATCAGTAAATATAACAATAACTTAGTGACTCCTAGCCTTGAACCATGTGACCATTAATAATACAACCATAAATGCCTATAATATCAATACGCCCTGACTAACTCAGAAATCAGGTGAATATTAAAGATAGCCTAGCATCAAACTAGAAAAATGGCAGTATAAATCTAAGTCCTAAACATAATGTCCCGCAATCACATGATAGATAATAAAGCTCGGGTAAAAGAACCACGAGATACAACTAAATTTGAACATGGCTTCGTACTAGCTAAAATATCCCAAAGCTAAACGATTTAAATTTAACGAGCCCATAGTTAAAGATTTTGAATAACAGGAATAATTACGATGGATAGAATTTTTGATAGTAAATTAAGTGTAATATAAATTATGACAGTGAATTGAACCACTACGCCAAAAATTAATTTTGAAAAATAAGAAATATACCTTTAATCTTGAAAGATGTCGCCAACCTTGGCTGAAGGCAATGATACAATGAGTGACAATAATAATCAAACAATGCACTTATATAGCACAGAAAGATAAAACGTCACATGCCTAAAGATAATGAGAACGAAGGAAGCGGGAGTGAGAGGGGAAAGTTCGAGAGCCGTTTTCCACCTACCAGAGAGCATGATCACCTGGCAGAATTAACTAGAAGGATGGAAAGGAAGGTGGAAGGGAGGGGTGTGGAGAGAAAAACAATAGCTGGTAGAATAGTTCGTTGACCGCCCGTCATTTGTTTTCTTGGGTGTGGCCTTCCTTCACGAGCTGGGGTGTTGGTTCATTCCTCGCTTCAGTCTATGATGTCGTTAGTGATAGTGTGGAGGTTGCGGCTCAGCGACTACAAGTTCGTATCCAAATGGGTTAGAGGGTGAGTTTAACATCACATCATTGTAACGTTACATATAACTCGTTACATCACATAACATCCTTTACAAGATCACCATCTCCAACTTAATGCTATAAAAAATGTCAATTTTCAACAATAATCTAGACTTATCCATTCGTATCGATTATTGATTGGCCCAAACAATGAGTTAATATAAACAAATCGCGAGAAATATTAGCTCTGTTTAAGTTAAGCTAATTTAAATAATTTACTGATTTTTTTTGTATGTTGTATTTTATGTGCTTATTATTTCTTAGACTTGAAATGACCTCCACTAATTCAATTATAATCCAGGATTTGTTAAATTTAAAGTTGATAAACATATTATTTGACTATTAATTGTTCTCGAGTTCTGCCATACCCTATTAAAAAAAGAGCTTTAAACAATACTATATAGTAAAGATGCGTAGCGGCAAACCCTGAAACTTGTTGATAAATTTGATATCAAGAAGATGTTTGATGTCACGACCTTATATACTTCTAGTGCAGTGATCTCTATACTATACTGGATAGTCATAAACACACCCCTTGCAACGGACCAAATCGTGACGCTAAAGTTTGTCATCTGCTTGCTAGCGAGGGGATAGATTTAACGGTTTCTTTCAATGTTCTTGTGTAAAAAATTGTATCTTGTGGATAAAAGTATTTTTTATTAAAAATAGTGAAGCATTATACCCCACTTGACTGAAGACATATTTACATTAAAGAATATACAATTCAGTTTTAAAGGTAATATTGTACAAATAAGAATAACATATTTAATATATTAAAATAAGTACCTATCTAACGCCCATGTTGTTTACATTTTGCCAAGAATACAATATATTTAAAATTGGTTATTAGTTTATATAATGGTTTCAGAAACAATCAGTGGTGGTCTGTCCATGTAAGCATTGAAAGCATTGCTTGCCTACTTTCAGCAAGATGATTATTCTATTAAATAAATTAAATAGCTTAAATATTTTTTTAAATCCCAAACATAATATATTTTGGGAGCATCTTTATTTAAGCTTTTTTATATTTCAAGTGTGTCTGTGGGGTTGTCCTATGGTGATCCAGGGTTTTATGATGATATTGCCCTGTGATTGAGCACCAATTATTACGATATCAAATTATATTTTGATGCGAATGTGGACGATACCGGGTTTTATGATGATGATGATGATGATGACGCGTGCCTGTCTTACTGCTCACTTATCACACGGTTATGTGTTTTGACTAATTGTGATTCTTATTCTCATAAAATGAGTAAGACTTTTAATGTTGCACACGATTTATTTAGATTTTCACACTTTTTGTACTGAAGATTTGATATTAAATTATAAAGTTTTGTTAATTTACGGACTGTTTTTCTGTCATATTACATGTTCCGTGTTCTGAGTACTTTGTGCTGTGTAGATTTATGTTACTATCACTGTTATATTACCAAATTCTGTATGGATTCATACGCACAAGCTTCTTATATATAACCTACCCCTTACTAATGGAAAAACTCCTGGCAAACTGATGTTGTGAAGGCTGGCTTCCTATTGAGTAGAGGGAACCAGCATGTCAGATGATTTTTCTAATACAACGAAGTTGATCTTTTAAAGTAAAAAAAGTTTGTAAATGTATTGTATTGAAATTACTTCTGAAAGCGCGTGATTCTCCATGGATGAAGTATTAAAAGGAAACTTTATACACAGTTCCTTAAATAAAAATACACTTCATCCATGACTTTTTGAATATATCAGAGGGGTCCAAAACAATATCATTACACTATTTTAGCCTAAATCGACTTATTTAAAGAAACAAGTCATAAGTGTTAAACTTAGTTACGCTCTTCAAATCTTTTATCAGATCATTTGTTTCATTTAACTAATCATATATATAATATATATCATATATATAATATATATATCATATATTCATAAAAGTTAGTTAACAATGTCAAAATGCCACATTACCTATTACCTATGTGTGTGTGTATAAGAGAAAGAGATACTCGAAACATTTATCTCTCTTACACAAAGGTGTGCAGACGACAGCTCGAGAATTTTAGCCTCAGATGTTTATCCAGTTATATAATGGAGATCAATGTTCTTGGGTTGGCAGGGGGGTGTTCTTCAATAGCAAAGATAAACGGAAATATGATGATTAATATCCGGTCTATTTTAATAAAGTAGTCCCTTATTTAGAGATAATATTTTTCTCTAAATACAAAACTTATTTCATAATATTCATATAATAATTATCAAAATATATATTTAAATCTATTTATTCCTTTATTAATTCAATTATTATGGTTAATGAAATCCTGTAAATTTGGAGTATGAATATTTAACACAAGGGGGTGATGTGGATACCTTTGAGGATTGTGCGCTGCACGGAATTTGTGCCAGGATCCATAGGAAGTCATTGTGATTACGACTTTGTCTTAAGCGTTTATTAGGTAAATAGTACATTTGAAGAGGCTATATACTTTAAATACTGGATGTAATATTTTGTAAATGCTAAGATTAGTTCCTTGCAAGTGTTTTTAGTCCGTACAATTATCTCAATCGCGCCATTTTCATTTAACTAAAGGTAGGTTATTCTGATAATTACTTGTGCGATATTTCAATTTTAGCCTATTATTTGTGATTAAATTAATTGTTAGGTTCACATTAATAGCATGCTATGTGAATTTATTTGACGCCTTGTTGAGATATTAAACTAAGCTTCATGTCACCCGGTTATTCTATTACATATATTAAGTGGGATTTGTGATGTTTCTGAACTGTCAGAATGCTGCGTCTGGGACTAAGGCCAACATCAATGGAAGTCAGCTGATTCATTCGTATTTCTCATTTTGTTTTGGTTTCACCTTTTTGCATTTTGACGCAAGGGTTTCGGTGTTATATATTACATCAGCGATAATAATGGAAGATTCAACAAAATAAAGTTGATTTAAAAAACTACGTTTTGATAATGATTAGTAAACTTTGTAGCTCTAATAATCTCTTTTATTGCGTTGTGTGGTTTTATAAATCTTAAGAAAACTATATTTGTTGACAGGGTTCTAGCATGGCGAATCGTGGTGGAGCCCAGAGACCTAATGGCTCAACTCAAGGAAAAATATGCCAATTCAAATTGGTTTTACTTGGTGAATCAGCAGTAGGAAAGTCCAGTTTGGTATTGAGGTTTGTCAAAGGCCAGTTTCATGAGTACCAAGAGAGCACAATTGGGGGTAAGCTGAAATTATTTAAATGTTGGCCTAGCTAATGGGGGTAAAGTTTAAAAAATTGCATTTATAATTTTAAAAGGAAATATTTTCTAATTTAGGACTGAAGAACAAGAAAACTTAGCAAGTGTGTAGGGATACAAGCCTAATTTAGTATCCATTTGATTGCTGGTGCAAAAAAAAAAATATTATTTTGTAAGATTTATGAAAGCTCTTGGTACTTGAATATCAATGTCAATTTTTTCCAGTTTTACCAATTCACATGTTACTTGTCTTGAATAGGCTCTACATCATTTTATGTTTAATTGGTCACATACTAGCACCAAGTCTACCTTCCTTGTTAATACCAATATTGAAATGACACACATCTAAAGGCTTGGTGCTAATTTATGGTATTTAAAACAAGTAGGTTTAAACAGCAGACTTATAAAAACTTTTATGTGAATTATTTTTGCCTTAATTAGCGTTTAGGTCAGGTAGACCCAGACACTGTCTTTTGTAGTTAAGTCAAACAATTTTATTGTTGAAAACTTGAACTGTATATTACATAAAGTAAATTGCCTGCTACATTATTTAGTGGCTAAAAAGACACAAACTTAAGATAGCACATCTTGTTTTCAAGCGTTGCCTGACATTGACTGCTGTCAGAATTCATAATGCCATAATACTGCTCAGTATTGCAAGTCATACACCTCTGGTTGCTAGTATGTACAAGAATTATGGCCTTCTCTGTAGGTGTTTATTTTATTGTATACCAGTTTGATTCTCATACTGTGACTAAATAGATCTAAGTTCATTTTTATGTAATTTGGTAGATTTTATTTAAACTGAGTTGTTCTAAACATCTTTTTTACAGTGACTTTTAAGTCCTGTAGTGCTAATTAGTTTATTTAGTGTACCTCCTTGAGTTCATCAAATATTTTAGTAAATGAAAATTTTACATTGATCTTTATAGCTCCTAATAAATGCTTTTTTGCTATCACTCTGTGTGTTGAGACTTGCATTAGTGGGGAATAAATATCATTATTAATATAAATTATTAAAACTAATAATAAGGCCTAAAATAGAGTTAATCACACACAAATGTAAAATATATATTATAATTGATGTTACTGGAGATTATATATAAATAACATTACGGAGTTGTATACTCTGAAGTTGTAGAGCGCTACAAGCCAACTCCACCTTGTGTAAAACCATATTGTGCTGGTTTCCTTTGAAAGGCTATGTCGATAGCTTAGCTAACAGTTCTGGGTTCAATTTCTGGCATAGCCGAAAAAAAAATGGTCTCCTTGGTAAAATAGGAGTTTTTACTTTAACAGTGATAGTGGCGATCTAGGGGTAAGGTGTCAGACTTCTGCGCTGGGGGTTCAAGGTTCAATCCTCTGTCCCAGCACAGATTTATCTGATTGCCAAACCCTTCCTTCACCTCTGACAAGACGTGTATTAATCACAACTTGTGAATGTGAGGAATGCCAGGCCTCCACAATGGCTCGGATCCCACGTTAAACTGTAGGTCCTCCATTTCATCTCTAATAACCCTACCATTACACATTAGCGTAAGTGCGTATAACACGAACGGGTAGTAAGACGCGGTGCTAATAATAATAATAATAATTATCCTTTAACAGTGATAAATTAACGACCAGGGGCTGGATGTTTGTTCTAGTGTTAAGTTAGTCTGTCATGTGCTGACACTGTCTGTTTGTAACTTAGCCCACATTAAATACCTCAAATAAAATTAAACATAGGCTATAGGTTATGTTTCTACCCATCTTTCCTGTGGGTCTACTTTCTTTTAAATATAACATAGGGCTCAGTAACCAAATACTTAATCCTAAATTAAATAGATTAGGCCTATTTGATTATTAAATGATTTTATTTCTTACACTATACCTTAGCTAGTAATGTTCTATTCAGACAAACACAATGTTTGTCGAATGTGATTTAAGATTTTGAGGATCAACCATGAAATGGTAGTAATTTTGGAAAAATTACCTATTGTAGTAATAACTCCAGGTGGATTTATTTTACATTATTAATTCATCATAGTATTTCAAGTATATGTGAGTTATTATTGTACACAAATATTATGAATGGATGACCATACAAATTTAGGGTTATGATTAAATGAACTTTTATTTTAATAACTAGAACCATGTCAAAGTACTTTTCCATTTTATATGTAGAGCAGTGGTATTCAATTTGTGGTACGCAAAGACATCTTAGGGGATGGCTCTGTAAAATTTTAAAATATATATATATATATCATATAAACACATGTACTTTGGTTTATTTAAAATATAATTAATACAAAGTATTGTTATTGAAATAATCTCTTTAAAAGTGTTTATATTGTGTGACTAACTTGGACAGATACAACCATTGCCTAGGAAACTTTTTGGTTGAGAAGTCAAACTTTTTTGCTATAAAAATTTATTTTGAGTACCAAATTGCTGGGCAAGGTTTCAAATTATCTATTGGTATGATATATTTATTTATTTTTAAATTACTTACAATTTTGAACTAGAGTTGCCTGTGCAAGAAGCACTAGTTTTTTATATTGAATATGATCTTAATGTGATCTTCAAATTTGGCAAAATAAATTTCTTGATTAGTCTTAAGTTAGCCTAATTAATTGATATCCACTTCAGTGGTTGAATAATCTAATGTGCTACTCTCGCAGTAGACTAGACTACCGATAACAGGAAGATTGAGGTTCAAATCTTGGTCGGATGTACTGGAGGTTTTTTCCAAAATGGTTCTCAACTCTTCCTCCAGGCAAATTTGGGTACAATTACTCTAAATATAACCTTCCTAATAATTAAAACCATTAGCACAATTAGTACATAGGTGTATAACCCACAAGCAGTAAAATGAGGTGCTAAAAATGTTGATGAAGGAATTATAGGTGTCACAAATCATTTTTTGGTTGTTGCCTGGAAAATTAATAATTTGACTGAAGAACCTGAAAATGCCACACACAGACTAGTTTTTATTTTTCAAATCAAACCGAACATGGTCAAAAATAGGCACACACGTGCAAAAATTCAATGAATTATATTATAGAGTATTTCTAAATTTTGCAAGGGCCAGAGCTGCAAAATATATAGATAGGCCCTAATTTTGTTTACCAAATGATATATTTTTGGCAAGTTGACATATAGATGGGTTTTTATTTTTTGAACTTGTGGCACTAGTTCATAAGAGAGTAATTATTTTTTCCAAATACATTTCACAAGCTTTTAAAGTTGAAATTATTTTTCAATTTAATACTTAATACTCACACAGACCACAATATTTTTAAATTTACATTATTCTAAGAATAAACATACATAATGGAATTACATATTTTTTATTTACGAGTCTTGTACTTTTAAAGAATGTCTTTTAACTCTAAACATGTCTTTTAATCAACCATCCTCAGTGATAACATATATACACACCTAACATATGGGTATGATTTTTTTTATCACTTTTCAAAAATTACAATTCATAGTTTTCTGTGATATTAGGGCCACTGACTTATTAACAACGGCCTTTCAGGCAAGTGACACAATATTAAGATCGGCCTGAACTTGCTTAGGAATATGTTATCAAAGTGGGGGAAATCTGAAGTGTTAAATTCTTAAGTTATGGGCCTGTTGAACGTAGAATTTACCAATGGATTGAACCAGAAAGCTGATGTTGGGCTGGCGACAGAGATTTGGGAGTTCAAAAGTAGAATTATAGTATAAAATACAATTTACTGTCACCAACATTTTTAAAAATGTAATTCAAGTAGAATGTTTACTATCTGAATAAATTTATAACAAAGGTGGTTCAGATAATTGGATTAAGGGGAAAAAACCCTTACCCACACCAAAAAAAAAATTCATACAGATGAAACATAAAAAATGTGTTAATCTTATAGATGGGATAGGACGAACGACTGCGTTGACTGGCTCGCTGAGTGAATAGGAGCTCATATCTTAGTTCTGTTGTCTGTTGAATGGCAGCTCTGATAATCTGGGATCAAATATAATTCAATTTTATTAGAATTTACATTATCCATCAAAGTAGCAGCTACAGATTGACCTTATGAATATATGAAAGTAGATTAATAATTTTTTGAACTGTCATTTATCTTACCTCCTAAAATATTTTTCCATTTTTGCAAAAACTGTGAGTAATCTGAGGCCAGATGAATAAAATATTTTCATTACAATTCAGGATTACATAGAACACCAGTTTTCATTTAAAAGTGATGTTATACATGGAGGCTCCACAGATATTAATAAAAGTACTCATTTTCTAGTATATTTGTTCACACAAATTCACAGGTTTTGAATTAAAATAAATGACTGATTATAAATTCTTATCAGGCGAGTTTTCGCAATTGTCTTGGTTACATCTTGGAATAGTGTTTTAGACCAAGTGGTTCTGATCAAGGTGCAGCTCAACGACTTTTGAGTTGTTTTTTGTTAACAAAAATTGTGGTTTGGGTAGAGTAGATCTAACAGCTGGTAGGTTAATTTATGTAAACCTACATGTACTACAAATCGATGAAGAATGAACTAGATTTAATTTTAATCTTATTTATACTAGTCCTAATATTTACACAACAGATCAAAATAAACATATCTTCCCAAAACTAACCTACAGAAAACATAAAGTATGTATGTTAGAGTAATTAGGGCTAGGTCATACAGTAAGTCACTTTCTTTTATCCAAACTAAACTGTTTTTAAGTAGGTACTTACTTTCATGTATTTCTAGATAGTAATTACTGTTCATTTTCATTTACATACTGTATAACTTAAAATTCGTTATTACGATGTTATACTCGTTTAAATCTAACATGAGGATTGAAGTTATTTTGAAATTAACGTACAAATTCTCAGCTCATTGGTCATAACCATACTCTTTAGTTTGGTCAAGGAAATGGTTACCAAACCGAGCTCTAGTATTATATCAGTCATAAACATTTAGTTAACATTGATACCAGGTCAACTGCATATCTTCAATCTTGCGATTGGATGGCACCCACTCTTCTCTTCCTATCTTCAATCTTGCGATTGGATGGCACCCACTCTTCTCTTCCTATCTTCAATCTTGCGATTGGATGGCACCCACTCTTCTCTTATCTATCTTCAATCTTGCGATTGGATGGCACCCACTCTTCTCTTTCTATCTTCAATCTTGCGATTGGATGGCACCCACTCTTCTCTTCCTATCTTCTTCTAGCTCCTTGCAACCACATCGGTTATAACTTGCTTTATAGTCCACTCTTGGTCATCCTTTCCAAGTTATTAACCAAACACTCAATATTTCTAAATATATTTCCAATCCATTTTTCTCTTATTTTAACGTTACATATACATTCACTTGGTAGAAAACCTAATTTGTGACCCTGTCTGTAAGATATATCGTTTCTACTCTCCTCCAGCAAAATGTTTAAAGCACATCAATTCTTTTCCTTTCCCCCATATATTGTCCATGTTTCTGACACATGTTATACTCCATATAAAGCTTTCTGTAAATTTTGTTCCTGGTGTTAATAGGCTTATTGATATTTTTTGATGTTAGTAGTTTTCTTTTATTATTGAAAGCTACTTTTTATTGGGCTATCCCACTTTTAATAACTGTTGAACTTCTTTCGTCCTCTGTAATTTTACTTCCTGATTATCACTTCTTGGACAGTTTGTCAAAATTACAATATTATTTGCAAATTGTAGCATCTGTATTTTCTTTCCATTGATCTTTACTTCCTTCACGCATCTCTCCTTATTGTACATTTTTCCATTGCTGTTCCAATAGACATATTGAATAAAGTAAGCGATAAATTGCATCCTTGTTTAACTCTTTTATTTTTGGAATCTTTACATCACTATTTTTACCTGAATTCAAGAAGTTTGATTTTTTGTAAGTTTTTTTCTGTCTATGTAGCCTAAGTTTATCTCTTTGAGTATTTTTATTAATTTTCCCCAGTATACATTTTCAAAAGCTTTTTCTAAGTCTCTAAATATGATAAACATGGGTTGGATTATGTTATAAGCTTCTTTTATGATATTTCATAGACCAATTATAGCTTCTCTTGTTTCTCGGTCTTGTCTGAGGCCAAGTTGATCTTGATCTAAATTGGGTTTTATCCAGTGTGAAATTCTATTTTGTACTAGTCTTGTGAGATTTTGATGCAGGTGATAGTAAGTAAACTTATTTAATGTTCTGTCTTTACATTTGTCTGATCTTCTTATCTTTTTTTGTATCGCTATCATAATGATTTTCTTGAAATCCTAAAGAAGACTTCGGCTTTCATATATTTCATTAATTATTCTGTATAGGTGGCTAGTGGCTACGTTTCCAATCCCTTATAACATTTTTCAAGTGATTTGGTTAAATCATCCTGCCTTTTTTAGATTTTAGTTTTTCAATGCTTTCTCAAATTCTTCTCTAGTTATTAGAGGGCCTTTTACATCGTATACCATCGTCTCTCATCTATTTCACTATCCAAAAGTATTTCAGTCATATAATTGTTCTATGTATTCTTTCCACTGATTTGATTCAACATTGTCTTCAATTAGGTATAGTCCAGCACAATTTCTAATTCCATTTCCTTCTTATTTTTCTCCAAAATGTGTTCTCAGCTTGGAAGCTGTTTCTTTATTTCCTTTCATTACATTTTCCTCCACTTCTCTGCATCTGTTTTCCTTCGGAAGCCTATTTTAAGTATTTTTGTACCTCCACCTTTCAAGATTACTCTTAATCACCTCATTGTTTATTCAAGATGTTCCTCCCCGGCTTCCATTCATATTGTTTTGAAAGTTTTCCATTTATTTGTCTGGCTTATTTCATTTTCTAATCTGTTTTGTATACTTTGCTAATATTTAATTTTTCTGTCATATTTTTTTAGTTTATGTATCCCATTTTAACTCATAATTACTTTTCCTTATTTCATTTAGTTGTAGTCTGTTTCATTATTACTAAATTATGTACACTGTTGATACAAGCTGCTGGGTAGCTTTTGCATTGATTTATCTGATTTTGTTACTTTTGTGTGATAAGTGTATAATCATGTCCTTTTATGGTGTTAGAATATTATATTGGTGCCTATTAACTCTTTTCTGTGCGTAAATCAACAAGTTGTTGCTCTTTCTCACACCATGTTTCCCCAGATTACTTCCCTCTTCCTCTCCATTCAAGTCACTTAGTATTAGTAAGTATTTTTTTATCACATATTCTAATTGTTGATACACTTCCTCTACTTAATCTTACTTAATCTAAGTGTCCATTTGTTGACATATTTTCTCAGATATTGATCGATTTTGATCATTATAATTCTGTGTTGCTGTGTATAAATTATGCAGTATATAGTCAATAGTTGCAATTTTGTGTATTTTAGATTATAGTGGGGAATTTAAGATTTTGGTTTGCTCCTCAACTTGTTAGTACCTTAACGAGCTATACCAATATTAATTACACTAACTTAATGGAATGTTGATGAATAAATTATAATTTTTTAGTAGAAAACCCATCCCTTGTACACCTGAGAATTAGACCATTGTGACCAATGATGTGGGCTATAATTATGATTGTTAGAAGTACTGTAATGCTTGTGGATATAACCCTCTCTCTCAATAATGATGTAAGTTAGAGGGTCTTTTGTCAAGTGAAGGAAACAACTCTCTCTCAATAATATAATTATTTTTAATATATATTTTGTGATGGAACATGCATCAAATTTCTTCCTAAAGTCACACAAAAGACTACCGACTACATCAACTAATAACAACGGTCAACAAATACACATTAGTTACTAAAGTTTCCTTGTTATTGTACAGGCTACTAGAAGATACTACTTGTATCAATTACTTTGAGCATCTGTTTGGCAAAAGCGGACAGTAAATTTGTCTTTTAGTGGTGGCGATTTTAAACCAAGTGAAGTTTATAAAGGGATTTTTTTATTTAATGAAAATATCATGAGGCACTTTACTTCACTTTAAAATTAACTTCAAACAAACACTTTACTAAAACAATCACATTTGTCTTCATTCCACTGGAGGGAATGTCAAAATATTAACTGTTCCTTTCCTGCTCCATCAAAGAGGAAGGAGAAATAAGGGATTGATAGTGGTCCGTGTTATGCTAGCCAATTTCAACAAACTATTATTGGAATATTATATCAAAAGTTTTGGGAGAGTTTTTATGTCAACTAAAAGTATTTTTCACCTTCCAACAATAGCTTACAAAACCTAACAATTAAAGGGAAGTTAACACATCTCGTTTTTCTTATCTGTGATTTTCAAACAGATCTATCTGCAAATGGGTGATTTTCATTAACAAACTTCAAAGTTTTCTTTCCTTTCCCGATCTCAACTAATATTTCAAAAAATAGTTTGAACTTGGGATTTCAAGTATAATTTAATTAAATTAGCACCACATATTGAATTATTATATTATTATGAAAACATTTAATTTTATTAGCATGCAATGCAATAACTGAAAAAACATGCAGTGCCAAAAACAGTAACTCAAATTTCTTTACAAAATTTTTAACTTTCATTTTATGATTTTCTTTCACTAATACTTAAAACTTGTGCTAAACATAATTGTAAAGAACAATAAATTTATTTAATTTTAACTAATATATTTAGAATCACGTATAAAACCACTTAAATATTATATTATGAAATGGATACAAAATTATAAATTAAATTAAATTTCATCATTGTTGATAATCATCTTTTCAATTGTTAGCCTGTATCTAGCTTAGAAGTCTCTAGGTAGATAATAGCATGACACATGTTAAAATAATTAATATAATATGCATTAAACTTTTTTATTATTATTATTTATTCACAAGGTAGTGTTACTGTACATGGTAAAAACATTGTTTCACATTGTCTGTTTCCCAACCAATGAAAACTGTTCTTTGTGCTATTCTTCATCATTCCTCAGTATGCTGAGCTTAGAACAACTTTGAGTAAGAAAGGGGTACTTTGGGAGTCAATTTCTATAATTTATTTTAAGAGTCTCCAACCTACATCCATTGTTCTCGGTCTTTGAGGGTTTACTCGTGTTACTGCTTACTGACTGACTAACCGGGCAAATATTAGTTAAAGTTGGGTATTTCTTTTATAATGAATTGGTTTCCCAAAGTGCACAGTACGTGTTGTTTGATAGCTCCTCACAGGGGAGAGATTTTGGGGAAATTGTTTACATATGTTTTTTTAATGTTTAAATTAATTGAATCGGTCATTTCGAAAAGACTGTATTTCCACAAGTAAATTTTACAGGAGAGACAAAAAAACTTTTTTAATTATATGTTGTTAGTAATATACAGTCTAAAAATTTTAATTGATTTAGAACTAACCGAAATGTATTTTAATCATTTTAAATTAGTAATAATAATAATAATTACTTAAAAAAAGTTTTGTTTCATGGATTTATGGCCTTTTCCAAGGAAATTATGTGAAAAGTTTTTTTTTTAAATTCCTGGATGTATGGCTTTTTCTAAATTAAAGGTTTGATAACTATCTACATTGATCTATTACTTTTTTTTACAGTTTATTTGTTTATTAATCATAAATACCTTTATTAAATAGTTTGAAAGAAAATGTTTTCAAAAGCATCCAATTGTATTCTTTTAAATAGATTTTTCATCTTTAAAAATCCTCTTCTGGCTTTTCTTCAACTTCTGTAGAAGGCCACATCAAAATGTCATTGTTGAAGTATAGTTTTTCCTCTGGAATATACTTAATAAGCTTTGTCACATCATTCAGCTTCTTTACATTGAATGGAATGTTGTTGATGTAAGCTTGATTTGGAGAAACTCCAACAGGTTTTCCAACAAGCCTTAATCCACCTTTGAGAAATGACGGTTCCAGGTTCTCTTGTTTCATATCTAAATTCCATATATTGGGAAATTTGGAAGGCTATTTTTTCATTTTTAGGCATTTTTGCCTGAGATTTCACTGACAGCTGTCTTTTTATAATAGGCCTAAGTAGGCCACCACTGCTTAAGATCAAGAATGTCTTCAGTTTTCACTTTTTTAACAATAAACTGAGACTTTGTAGATGCTTTTTCAATGAGTTCATAATACTTGTCTGGTGTATAAATTCTATCCTTTTTGCGAATTATTCTTTTTGCAACACCAAAATCGTGATCACAGGGCATAAAGGATGTCCCCTAATAGGAAAATAATTAACTATTTTGCTAAATCTTCTGTTAGATGCAGTAGCCAAAAGAAATCGAACCATAGTACTATTTTATTTTGGCTGCTACTGTCGTCAGAAAATATATGAAGCTCTTTAACCTCCTCAGGTACTTAATTTTGAATAAAATCATTCAGGAATGAGCACAATTATAGGTTCTTGAAGTGCCTGCACTTCATGATAAGAGTAAAACGTTGCTTTTCTGGTTTTCAAGTTATGATTGATGTCTTTTAATTTGGCTCTCTTTATTACTTAACAGTTGTATTTTGTCACCTTTCTATCTTTTTCTTGTTAAATATTCACTAGTATCACTTTCCGAACTCATGTTGAAGATTGTAATGATGTTAACAAGACACTGAGAAAAATGTTTTCTCACGTGATAATGTATGCATTGCAATCTGTTGGAAATATGGCTTTTTTGAGAGGACTGCTCACAGAAATAATATAATGGAAGCCTTATAGACGTGGCGTTTTCACATGGAATATGCGGCTTCTATAGTAGTATTTGAAAATGGAAAAAAAGGGAATTTTGAGAAATGGTGGAAATATGGCCTTTTCAAAATGACTGACTTAAGTGTGTTTTTTATATTCAAGGAACCCTTATTTATTGTATGCTTTTTGGTGAAATATAATTATCTATTTTCTGTTATGTTTCTATCACTCTTGCTTTCTTATCTTTATTTAAAAAATTAAATTTGTATGCCCTCAAGCCTAAATATCATGAAAACCATTATAATATCTTCTAAATATGCTTCCAATAGCTTCATCCCCAAAAGTTTCCTGTTTGAGTCATTAAAAGGTTGGCAGATATATTTGTTGTATATGATTATATTAATTGGTTTTGAAAGACCAGATTATTCAAACAAAACTATCCTATTAATGTAATATAATCAAATTATAATCATACTTGACTCTGGTAACACTTGTCTTTTACTCTGGGGTATTTATTTTATTTAAGAGATTTCTCCTGTTTAACTTGTAAATATCATATGATGCTTTCAGCGGCTTTCCTGACCCAAACGGTGTGTCTTGATGACACAACAGTGAAATTTGAGATTTGGGACACAGCGGGCCAAGAGCGCTACCATAGCTTGGCTCCCATGTATTACCGTGGAGCCCAGGCTGCCATTGTTGTGTACGATATTACCAACCAGGTGAGGAAACTTGTTGGTTTGATGTAAGAATATTCACAATCCAATGAAAACCCCAAATATTTTAGAAAATTCATTTTAATCATTTAGGCTGCTCTCCTGTAATTTTATCACATGGGTTTTCTTCCCTTCCTTTTCACCCCTATGTTCAACCCTTGTATACAAACTAATTTTATTCATTTACATTTTAGTCACTAATTTTGTCATCTTGTTGCATTGTCCCAAATATAATATTTATATGCTACAGTTATTTCCCCCTACTTCCTCTTTCCAAACTATGCCAAAACATTTGCCCATGAATATTTAATAACACAACTCGGATGGGTTTTTACTCAATTTACTGATTTTTAACAAATCGTTATAAAGCTGGCCTTTTGTTTAGATAAAAAACATGTTCTTCTTAATCCTGCCTGACAGTTATATAAAACACAGGATGTCTACCACCCTGAAAAACTGGAATTAACCGGGAATTTGAAGTCAGGGAAAAAACGGGAATAAGTTGGGAATTTGATAAAATACAAACAAAAATCTGGAAAAATTTTTTTACCCAAAATATTAAATATAATAATTATTATTAAATTAAATTGTGATTCAAACTTTTTTTTCTCTGGTGACTGTGTAATATATTTTATAATTCCTAGTAGACTATGCTAATTCAAATTAAAAAACATGTTTATTTACATTTTAAAACATTTTATCATTAAAAAAAATTAACAAAAAAACCTGGATGTGAGATGGTTGGGGGGGCTTAGGAGGGTGTGACAAACTTTTGGGTCTGGAATTTTAGGAAATGATCAGAGAAAAAGTCAGGAATTTCATTGGTCAAGTTGAGTTGACACCTTGAAAACATCAGTGAATCTGACTACACAGTAGTTGTTTGAATATGTAATGATCTAGCAAAAAACTATATATAGAGATGTGAGGTGGAAAATTTTCCAATGAATGGAACAAATATAATCAATACAATATAATCTTAGATTCTACACTGCAGTTTAATTTATACTAAGGATGTTTACACCATAAATATTATCATTTAAGAAACAATAAAGCAAAAAATGTATCCATTTGTCTTCGTGCCCTCTCATAATTATGGACTACAGCACTAGGTGGTTGAATGAAAAAGTGCCATATTAATTTCCTGTATGATGTAAACTAGATATGTTAGTACTTTTCTTTTATAATCAAAATTCTTATGAATACATCCCCTCTCATTGTGATTCAATTATCTGAAATTTTCATTTTGAAATCTCTTATTTGTTGATGGTTGATTCTTGTGTTTTGGTGTAATGGATCTAGTAAATATATTCCTAATTTAAATAAGTCATATGTTTAGTAATCTGGTTTGAACCCTCAAATTATGAGTGCTTTAATATTTTATGACACTTTCAGATAGCTCCTTATTGATATGATTTTGGCCTCACTTAAGGCAAAAAATTAGGGATGTAGAGTACCCAACTCCATTATGGTGACTAGACAAAAGCAATAAAATGTGTGTCTAGAGCAGCTTATTTTTATAGCTATAAGGGCCTAGTATAGTTAGTTAGTTTAAAATATAATATATATACTCCATAGCATTAGGAAGTATAATAAAGTTTGTTGCCGCACTTACAAAAGTACTCCACCTCATTACATTCTCTCTTTCAGATCCATTCTAATGTAATCCTACTATTTACATCTATGATTTCTACCATTAGTTTTGCTAGTCAATACTGGTACACAAGATATGGTTACTTTCAGTTGCATTGTTTGTTTTTACACGCTTGGTCACAAACCAATAGGTCTGATAAAATATTTTGAAATCAGGAATATCATTAATGCAGTCGTAGGTTTATAGATTGTCTGTCTAAGCTGGTGCACATAAGTAGGATAGCATGTATCCATCACATCAACAGGTGAATAGAGGAAGGAGATAGTTTATTTCCATCACTCACTTGCAGCAAATATGTTATTGCCATGTGGAAGTGATATGGTTGTTTTAACAATATTTTTGTAATAAGTAAGTCATGTTGCTAAAATCTTAGTGGGAAACAAAAGTTTGCAAACTAGAACATTTAGCCACTTTCAATTTGGTTGCATAGTCTAGTTTTCGTATCAAATTATGTACTTTGAATATAAAGTTGTTAAAATAATTTATTGTTAATGACAGTTATAAAATAGGCTACTCAGTTGCATACACAAATAACTCATATTATATTAAGGACCTGAATAAAACAAATGTATTATTATTAGCTGGCATTAACAGCGCGAAAAATGTTTAAAATTTGCCAAAATTGTACACAACATGACAAACCTTTAAGTAAAATAGGTCTCTTTCCTAAAAGGTGACCTAAACCTTTCAGTAGATATAAATTAAGAACAAAATATTCGTAAATTAATTTTTTTCCTGCTTCAAAATAATTTACCCTCTTTGCTACTAAACTAAACCAAACCAAAGAGGAGTATAATTGGGTGTAATAGCATTCAACAAAACACAACCAACCAAGTAAGGGGCTTAGGAAGACAGCGTAGACCCTGCTGGCTCACAGCCACTCTTGATTGAATATTATCATGCAGACAATAGTAACATTTCCTGTTGGACTATTTTGTCTTTTTGTGGAAAATAGCAATTTTCAGGCAACCCCCATAAAGGAATGTGTCCATTTAAGGGATAGCAGCGAGCTAAGTCGAAGTTGGGTATTCTGGCTCACCATAGTAAGAGTTGCCATAACATAATTTTGTGACATTTCTCGTGCTGTGCCAGATAGTGGCGGTGTTAATTTGTAAACATGAGTCAACAAGTTGTAAAAATAATTATTATGGAATTTGATTAGAAAATTTTCTTGCTGTTCTTTGGTCGGGAAAAGAAATTGAAACATAATGGCAAGGCAAAGAACATACATATCATTAAAGTAATTGCACGTGTGTGTATTTAAGTGTTTTTCTCCTTTCTTCAGAAATTTGCAGCCATAAAATTAAATGTAGTTTAATATATGTATTATTAACATCTGGGTAAGATTTATTCATTGTTACATATTTTCACAACTCTACATATTTTACAACATATTGAACTGATTTGCTACATATTTTATAAGTTAACACTACATAAAATTCTGGGCTCCTATTAATATGTATGTCTATTGTGTTGTCGAATTAGTGATTACACATTTACAGCAAAAATCATTACTTTAGATATAACTTTAAGCAGTGTATATTAAAGTTAAAAATGTCTATAGAGTGTGAATCTTGCCTTAGCCCTGCATCATATTAAGTTAATCCAGGTGTTAACTACTTGTATACCTTTGTATATTTAGGTGTTGTTCTTAAGTCAATGCCAGATTACCTCATGTTATTTGGTTTGATGCATGGCCATATCACAAATGTAGTACAAGACAATATTGTATTGCAGGACACATTTGGTCGGGCCAAGTCGTGGGTGAAAGAGCTCCAGAGACAAGCCTCACCCAACATTGTGATTGCTTTGTCTGGCAACAAGGCGGACCTGGCCAACAAGCGCATGGTGGAGTATGAGGAGGCGCAGGCATACGCTGAGGAAAATGGCTTACTTTTCATGGAAACATCTGCCAAGACAGCCATGAATGTTAATGACATCTTCCTGGCAATAGGTGAGTTGAAACAATTTGAGATTCTGGTTAAAAATCTCTCCAAAGAAAATTACCTTTATTAACACATACGATAGAGGTGTATATATATATATATATAATACTTAAACTTATGTATATTTTTACTTATATATATATCTTAAACTTTTATATATTATAGTGATTATAGTTTATTTTGTAATATAATTGGTATTTATAGCCCCGTGATCGAGCGCCAATTACTACAATACGGAATTATAATGCCCCACGTTTGCTTGGGGCGCCGGTTAAAGTGATACTGTTTAATCAGCTGATAATTGCCCTGTGATCGAGCACTAATTAAAGTGGTACAGAATTATTATGTGATATTTTAATTGAATAAATAAGACTTTTAGTGGTGCACACGATTTATCAAAGTGATTTTATCTTCAGCAATGAAGATATAATTTTATGATAGTTTAGTTGAACTGCAGATTATTTCACTGTAACATTATATTTCCGTGTTTTGAGTACCGTGCTGTGTAGATTTATGTGACTACTCTATTTCCTACCGACACTGTTTTAATGAGCCGCGTGATGAATTGACTTATGTCGCCGACACTGTGTGCTCATGCTCATATGCACAAACAGCTTATATATGACCTAACCCTTGCCCTTTGGACCTCTCGTGATCAGTGTCAATATCAACTAATAGAAAGCGTCCTGCCGACAGGTGTCGTTAAGGCTAGCTTCCTATTGGGTAGAGGGAGCTAGCGTCACTTGCTTTTTTGATAAACACTACGGAGTTGCTTTATGAAAGAAAAAAATAAGTTTTAATGGTGCAATTCTTCGACATTATTTCTGAAAAGCGCGTGATTCTTCATGAATGAGGTATTAAAAGAATAATTTACATACAATACTTTAAAGAAAAATGCACTTCATCCATGACTTTTTAAATATATGAGAGGGCTCCAAATCAGTATTATTACAATATATATATTGCTTAAACTTGTATATATATATACACACACACACACACACACACACACACACATATATTGCTTAAACTTATATAAGTTTAAGTAAGAAGTGATGATTTGGAGATAATACAAACATTACTCAGAAGAAAGGGGAAACGACTTCTCATTGCATCAAGTTTAGTTTTAATTTCGGCGTACAGATTCACTGTCAACTGTAACCATTTAAGTGACTTTGCTACTTTAGGTCTATATACTATCTAGTTTACAATCCAATTCAAACAATAGTTAATATTTAGATACCTATCTATTTTCTATAGTTTAGTAAATGTCTGTTGTATATGTGTTCCTTTTAGCTCTTAAACTAATTCATCTCAACCCAGTTGAAAAACACATACTCACCTGGACTCTTAAAAATGTTTTTCTATATGTATAACAATGTGATCGTGCCCTCATATAACATAAATTAATAGTAACTTTTATTTTTAAAACACAATTTAATCTTTAGTAAGGAGAAAGAATATATTTATATTGCCATCATTCTTTATAATGTAAAATTTGATAATGTTTCATGAATATTTTCCGAGCTTGTTAGATATCTAATACAACCTTCTTTGACAACTTTAATAATTATTTATAACATTGATTCTTTAATATTATAATAACTTTTTAGTTAAGATACTGTTATGCTATTTTCACCTTTATATAGTTTATGTATTTCATTATTAAGAAAGTCTTTTACTTAATAATGTAGTGTCCCGAAAAAAAAATTAATATTGTTTTGGGTTTTGTTGGATTTAGACAAAGGTACCTTCCTTTAATGCTGCAAAATTGCCTTTCATATAGATGTTAATTGGATGGCCTGAAATCTTTATAATGCTTGTTTGACCAACTTACACATGATATTAGTGAACAACCAATTGCTGCCCATATCTCTAATCAAACCAATGTTTTCAAAACACTCTTGTTATTGAGTTTTCAAATAATCAAACCTTTTTTATCATAGCCTTATAGTTAATAAAATGATATTAGAATGCAAATCTGATGATGTAGACAAATCTTTAAGCTACTTTTGTACACAAGATGTCCACCATCATGGAAAATTTGGGAATTTGAAGTAGTCAGGAATAAGTCTGAAATTTGGTAAATTACAACAAAATTTGGTAAAAATGTTGTTTTACTCAAAATATGAAATATAATAATAACTAAATCAGTAAATTACAATGCTGTTCAAATGGTCTGTTTTTGTTTGTAGCTGTGTAATGAATTTTATAATTCCTAGTAGACTATGTTAATACAAATAAAAAATGTGCAGGAGAGGGGGGGGGGGGG
>CABFWO010004642.1:43697-53773 GCA_902155825.1 Timema genevievae
GGGGGGGTTGAGGGTTGTGACATACTTTTGAGTTGGGAAATTTTAGGAAATGAGCAGGGGAAATCAAGAATTTCACTGTTTATTAAACACCATGGTACAATCTTAGTCAAAGTGAAACTATTTTAAATAGAATTTAAAAAAGTTGTTTAAGGCTTGGTGCTACTGACAAATACTTTTTTTTGTCATGTATTTTGTCATAAAAACAATGAAAACACTTTTAGTAAATTACTCATATCACAATGGTCCTTTTTTGTGATTTTGCTAAGCTCTCAACAACAAAGGTCTATATAATTCTTTACTGATAGTTTAAAATTGTTATATCAATTTTCATAATTATATTTGAGATAATATTAAGTTTTTTATGAGTCTTGAATAACATAAAATTGAAGCATCCCATCTCGATGAAACAGGACCTCAAAAAGAACCGTCTTATTGCACAGCAGTAACTGCTTCATTGTGATAGTTTACATCTAAATTGCTATGTCTTAATATGATACATGGAAATTAGTGGACTCAATAAATAATGTTGTTACAAGCCCCAATAATATTGTTTTAGTTGTGATAGGTTCAGGGGAGGGTAAAAGAAGCAGTTATATGTCAAAATGCCAGTAGGGTCGTGTATAGACAGCTATATCATTTTATGCAATGGTCTTATAGCAAGGAAATCTGGAAACACAGTATGATGACTCATGATTTTTCAAATACTTTTACCATAGTGGCAAAAATATTATATTAAAAAGATAGGTAAATTAATAATTAGAAACAGCATTACCAAAACATAATTTTTCAATGTAGTATTTAATAGTTTAAAAATAAAAAGCCTTTTTTGTAATATTGAAATCTTTACACAAACTAATTTGAAAACTATTAAATATTAACCACACATAATTAAGTATAAGAAATTGCTGAGGCCAATTCTGTCATTTAAATATCTATTAGCGCAAATAAAAATACTTTTTGAAATCAAAATAGTCTGAATTTATTATTTTGAGTGTAAATTTTTTATTTATTTTTTCCTTGAAGTGTGAATAATCCTCTTCTGGGCACCATTGGCATGATTTTACAGTAGAAAATTATTTATAAAATTACATGTTGATCCTGTATGTCTAAATCTAAGGTGTCTGGTAAAATAGGAATTTCGTCTGAAAATCCTGAAAAATATAGGTAATTTTGTTTTGAGAAAATGGTGTCATATTTGAATTAAAGGGTGGAAAGATCTAGGTGCAAACTCTTACTGTCCAACTTGTTTTGCAAGAGACTTGTACAAATGTAAATATTGTCGCAGTCTTGCAAGACTCTTAAGAGATTGTTACGACCAAGTGACGCACTTGTTAGTCTTATTGAGGCTGGCTATTGATTGTCAAAGAAGCCCTATACTGTTAAGTTGCAGTGGTAAGGACAAGTTTCCGGGTGATTAAACTTAACTCCAACACCGTGTTGAGTTTTTGATAAATAATACTAATATGTTGTGTATTTCTCAGAAAAACATGACATTCTATTCTAAATGAGTATTTTTGAAAGTTAAATCATTTTTTTCTTCACAGTACAATCTTATAACAAAGTCTTAAATAATCTCTTATAATCACTTGAATGATAAAAGAAAAGAAAATATTTTTAAGAAAGTTTAATTATTTATTTAATTATGAATTAGAATAAATATTAGTTATGTTTTCATAAACATTCTCAAAAGTGGGTTTATGGAAAAATAAAAATTATTATATCCTATCACCGCTATAATTATTATGAATATGACTATTTCTGCTTTTGAACACCTCTTCACACCTATGTTGCTCATAAGCTCGCTAGGAAAGGAACTAGTTAAGAATGCCTATAGCTATGTATCTGGCCGCCCCTTTGACAAAATTGTTTTTTTAATCGACGTGTATATATGAATAAAAATGAAGTGTTAAAAGAAAAATATCAAAACAGAATTTTTATGTTATTTTAATTTAAAAGCTACCATTTATAATAATTTCATTGCAAATATAAATAACTACAACCAAAGAGATACTTTTAACTGAACCATTTCTTTAATTAAATCACCCGCAATTGTGTTTGAATGGAAGGCATATAACTGGTGTGTTGTGTACCTCTGTGGTATGCAAACCACAGTTTGGTAAAGAATGAGATCACTCTGCTGTACCCAGTTGAACATTTGATCGCAATAGCCCAATGTTGTGTTGACTTGTTTGCACCAAGATAATGGCTCACAAAAATGTTGGTTAAATAAGTACACAGCATTGTCATTTTCATCAGGATGCAGTTGATTTCTGTCATGGTGTTTTCAAATTTTGAGGTGGGGCAATCAAGAACTACCTACAGGACAAGTTAATGTAGTTCACCCTAAAAATGAGGAGTTGGTTGATTTGATTCAAGTACATTTTGGGCTAAGTCCAAAGAAGCTACATGTTACATGACATATTTAGGTATACAACTAGGCTGTCTTATTTTGCCAGTTAATTGATTCAATTTATGTAATGTGTTCACCCTTGATAAGACTTAGTTTCCCTAGAAACATGTCTATTGACACCTTCACTCCACAAAAAATGTTGGTTGACCCCTTCCTTCCTTCTAAAGGAAGTAAAGATCCTTAACGCTGATTGGCTGGCCATTTCCTGTAAAATTCTTCTTGGTTCTAAACCCCAAACTAGCTAAAAATAGATCCAAGCATTAATCAAAAAAAGACTAGAAATAAATTTATGACAACTTGGATGCTAACATTAACGGCTTTACTAAAATAGAAAAATTCTAATTCAATAAGCTAAGGAGCTAAAAATAAAGTTATTAATCTGAAATCGAGTAGATATGATACAACTAAAAATTAGGATGTAACCCCAGACTTATAATTAATAAAAGTGAACAACTCAAATCATTTGTTTTGGGAATAGTGGCTTCAATGAGTAAACCTTTTCATGGAGCAAAGGAAATCTAGAAAATAGAGCCCAAGCCAATAAATCCCAAACATCCTCAAGGCTTAAAAACCTTGTATGAACATATTTAAATAAAGCATATGGCTCAAACTAAAAATTCTATTCTAGTTATGATTTAAGTAGACATTTCATATTTGATTTATAATGTCAGTGAGGTATAAACAAAATACAAAAAAAGTTGCACAAATATTTCTCTTAAATGCAAATCTTTTTTACCACATAATGTTTAATAAGATACACAACGAAAATCTTATTACATTTACACTACCTGGTATTCATGTTTCAAGGATGTTTTAAGTTTGTCTACGAACATAAAACAATATATATAATAAAACTACCAGTGAATTTTTTAAAACGTTATTTGAAGTCTCTGTAACTTGCATTAAAACTTTTTTTACTTGGCATTGGGAAATATTTAAAATGTACTTATGCAGTGTTGAAAATCTTTATATATATAATTAAAGTAATTTTAGTAAAATTAAATGTTTATGAAGATATTAGCAGACAGTTTCAAATAACATATTTACAAATTATTTGGGAAAATATCTCCTTTTTACATTATATAAAAACCTTTCTTATATTGATTGATACAACATTTACAAGCCTTTTCCAGTTTGTAATTTTTTTTCAGGCCGACCTCAAATGAAGATAAATTGCATACTATGTTGCATGTGTACCAACAAATTAAGATTTGAAATATTTTTTTAAACTATGGTTTGGATTTAGTGACATTTTGAAAGTCAAGAAAATAATTTTTAATAACTAGACACATTTCTAATTTATAATATTAAATTTCTTATACACGTAAAAGCTTTTATTTGAGAAATCTTCACCCACCACAGAAATAAAAATATCTTGTATAACAAAAAAATTAAATCTTTTTAGCCAAGAAGTTGCCGAAGAATGAACAAGTTTCTGGTGCGGGGACCAGTGGTCAAGGTCGCAGGCTGGTGGAATCTGAAGGGCAACAGAAAGCACCTGGAAACTGTTGCAAGTGATGCTATTACACTCCACCGCCTCACCTTTTCATCATGAATCATGTGAGTCCTTTCATCATCTTACTTTTACATCATTTGATTGTGGCTGGCTGCCTCACTCTTTTACATCATTTGATTGTGGCTGGCTGCCTCACTCTTTTACATCATTTGAGTTGCGACTGCCTCACATTTTGATCATGAATCGCATCGCAACTTTCTATCCTTTTGATCGTACATCATGTGAGTAGCCACTGTCTCGCCTATTCATAAGTTAGTCACTGTATGGTGGATATAAACTCCATTATTATTATTATTATTATTATTATTATTATTATTATTATTATTATTATTATTATTATTACTACTATTGTTGTCTCTTAGGTCACCTTTTCATCATTAATAAAAAAAAGTAGTGTAGTCTCTCATTAGTACTAAGATAACTTTTACTACTCCCAATTTTTTTTTTATTAAAATATGTTTTTGTTTTGGGGTGTCTTTGGGGTCACTCATTCATTGAAAATTCTAACTTAAAAGTAACTTACATGTTCCTGAAACCATTAATAATCTGATGTTGATTAAAATTCTTTAATTTGTGTCTAGCAGGTTGCATAATGAGTAATATATGAACTGACAATGCTTTTTTCAAGAAGTTTCTCAAAATCTGCCATTTTAAACTTTGTTTAAATACAATCACTCACAATGTCATCCAAGAGATCAGAGAAATTACATAAGTAAAGAAATAGGGTTTTACTAATGTACTACCTCATGGAGGAATTAAACAATATTACAAGAAATATAACCCGCCTCGGTGGCGTAGTTTGCTAATGCATTAGTTTCGTGTTGAGATAGACTGCCAAGGACAAGGAGATCGAGGTTCAAATCTTGCTTGGGTGAACTGGGGGCGGTTTTCCCTAAATGGTTTTCCACTCTCCCTCCACGCAAATGTGGGTTCATTTCCTGTACATTCAACATTCGCAATTACTAACCTATTAGAGTAATTAATACTTACGCGTATAACCTGAATGGGTAGTAAGACGGGGTGCTAAGTATATAGAAAATATAGTATCAATTGTACAGCAGTGAAACTATCATTCAATTTAATATCTTCACTTTACATCCATTACTGTGGATATGCTACCAACTGAAGTAAGGTCTCTTATTAAATTTCACTCATTCATGATGAACAGCTTCCAGCCATTGACTGTGTCTGTTTGTAACATAAGCCTCTTATCTTGGTCTAACTAACAAATGTATGGTTTTACACATTTAATCACATTAACTTTATCTTTCACATTTTTATTTTATTTTCATCCTTAAAATAACTATTATGTTTGTTTTTAAATACTTTTTATTGATGCTTTTTTTAAACATATTTTCTGAAAATATTGAGAAGCACAATAATATTTGAGGTAACTCAGAATTAATTAAAACGAGATTATGGACGCAGAGTACAGGAGAAAGTCTTGTTAGATCTATCATGGTCTGAAGGTGCAATATGTACCCTTGCAAACAAGGTGCCAGAAGACATTGAACCAAACTAGCTTTCTAATGACAGGCAGGCTTCATGGGCCAAAGGGTCTAAGTTGTCACTCCCATGTTAGACTGGTCTGCTGATGACAGGGAGATCAGGGTTTGAATTCCCACTCTCCTTTCACGCAAATGTGGGTAGATTACCTTCCTTCCTCATCTGTATCCTGGTAGAGTAACTACAATACATGTGTATAACCTGAACAGGTAGTAAGACTTGGTGATAAAAAAAACTATTTAATGTATGTCTTTGTTAGAGGGGCAGAAACCATGTGTTTATTTAAGACTTATTAGTATCACTTAAAATTTGACGACCTAGTTGAGCTGAAATTTTAGACTATTGAAATGTTTTATAGCTCCTCAAAAATATCAAATAGATTTCTACCACTTCCAAACAAACTTGGTACACACACCGGACATACTTATTTGATATTTGTTTTGTTATACTACCTTTATAACCCAAGAAAGTGGTACCAACTTTAACCAGTATTGGATATACTGGTTGTATTTATAATGCATTTAAAAAATGTGCTATATCGCTTTAAAGATCGAAACTGTATTAGGTAATGAGGATGAATTGGCTTGATTTGTTCCTTAACAAACTCATCTTTCATTTTTTAAATAGATTTAAGATTTGATTGTTATTATTAACACTGGTTTGGTTTTCATATCTGGCCATGGGACAGTATGATGTGACAAGTGTAACAATCTTTAAAAATATATAAATTTATTTAATTTGTAAATGTTTACACCATACACTTCAAAGCCAATGACACTGGTTCAGAATCACATGTCTAAACATTGATTTTGTATTCTTTCAATATTAAGAATGTAGGGAATCGAGGAATCAAATTAACCACCCTTGTACTCAAACTTACCATTCCCTTACCCTTTAGATCATCATTACCAGTTTATTGTTCCAGCGGACCGGGTAAAATTTAAAAATTTCTTCCATTTTATATATATATATATATTTTCTTGATTACGAATGGCTTTCCAGTCTCCCCTCTTCTGAATGTTTATGTGAATGATATTTGTGAGGAACATGTTAGCTGCCACGGAGAACCAAAATTAGGAATAAAGTTATCTGGGAAAGAGTTGTGGTAGAGGGAGTACATGAGATAGTAGAGGAAGCAAGACTGAGATGGTGTGGGCATGTAATGAGGATGTTGGAGTACATGAGATAGTAGAGGAAGCAAGACTGAGATGGTAGTGGGCTTGTAATGAGGATGTTGGAGTACATGAGATAGTAGAGGAAGTAAGACTGAGATGGTATGGGCATGTAATGAGGATGGACAAAGAGAGGATGCCAAAGAAAATGTTGGAAATGAGGTATGTAGGAAAAAGACTGCAAGGGAGGCTAAGAAAGAGATGGGAGGAGCAAATAACAGTAAGTGTTCAAGTGAGAGGAGAAGAAATTAAAGGAGGAAAATTGAGTTATTTTACTAAATTGACTTGGCCACAGGCTAGAAACAGATGATTATGATTAATTATTGAAAAAAGTTTATTTTTAAGGAGTAACTGGCTTGCTAGGTCTCCATTCCTTTTTTTTTCTTTTGGGGTTTGTTCCCTTAGCCTTTATCAACGATTTTCAACCTGTGGCCAGGTAAGTTTAGTTAACTGCTTATATTCTTCTCTCACTTGCACTTATACCTACCAACATTCTTACGTTGTTTGATATGGCCATGAAACTATATGAACAACCATCTCATGCCGGGATCACAATCAACTTAACGTTGACTTGATGTAACTTAACGGAAGAGATGTCCTGGGAGGTCTTTTACTTTAAGTGAACGTTACTTGAAGGGTATCACATGATCTAGCTAGCCAATCACTATGCGAGTAACATCAATAGGACTATTTAGTAATTCATTTGTTGGTTTTAAGACCAAGGTCTACTTTTTAACTTTAGTTCTAGTGATCAGACATTGAAACAAAATAATTAAACTAAAATAGGAAAGCTAAATTCATCAAAAAAGTTTAATAGATATTTATTATATTGATTGAAAACTATAAACATTCACAGATCACAATACAAATCATAGATCATACTCAAGAATGCAGATGTTTGGCTCGAGTTGTTATGTTATGTGAATTTTGATCACACATCTGTTTTCTTAAGTTAAGTTAACTTTAAGTGACCGTTAGGTTAAGTTAAAGTTAAGTTGATCGTGATCCCGGCATCATATTTTTATTATAATATAGATAGTAGTTAGATTAAATCCCCCATTTTATGAATCTGAATCTCCAGTATACCTTTTAGAATCCTGAATCAGAATGCTGGAAAAAATTATAAACCTAGATAATATAATATAGTAGAATAATAGAAAATACAAATAGTAACTAAATGTTTAACAATTTTTCTTATCCATTCAGCATAACATTCATACATTCAGTTAAGTGTTAAATTACTGGTCTTGGGCCTAGTTGTAATGTTAATCCCATCATTACAAATGGTTTTGAACTACCAACCAGCAGTATTAAAGCTCTGAAACATTTTTAAGAACAAATCCTGATTTATTTTTTTTTATTTTTTTTCAAATCTTCTAATCTCGAATATCCTTAAGGATTCGAGAGCCCATCCTTTGTTTATAGTATAGATATCAAAGCAGCTGTTAATATTGTAGCTTTGCTGAATAGGCAATAATTGACTTGCAAGAGAATGTTGAAGCCAAATTTAACCAAATGACATAAATACACCATAAATGTATTTAAATTGTTTGTTACTCCAATGTAATCATTAATTTATTGCTCCACAGGTTTGTTCCATTGTCAGCTAGGAGGCGGGCGGGCGCAGCTTGCCGTGTGTCGGAGCATTACCGTTTGTTAGCTGTAAACATTCCTGGCAGTTTGAACAAATGGATCCACCTCCTTGAATGACACATACATTTCCATTGTAATCATAATCATCGTCATTCAATCGATATATAATAAGACATTTTACATCAGTGGCAATTGTTTATAGGTGAAAATATTAAGTGTTATATCATTAATAATATTATGCGCTGTACGTCTGTGTATACTTTGGGAGTCCTGCCATCATACCAAGTATTCGACATTCCTGACCAGGACAGAAAAAATGTGCACCTTGTTAAGGATATAAATTTGGTATAGTCTCATGACTCCTGCATTTTTCTTCAAAGTTCTTTGTCAGATTTTCTCTTTTAAATACACTTGGGCGAGAGATATGTAATATATATACATAATATTGTAAAGAAATGTGTTCCAAGGAATTAGCCATGGAAAAATGATAATACTCTCCAAAACACTTTTGGAAAATTGTCTTTAAAAATACTTTTATAGAACATTTTGAACTACTTAAAAATAATGCAACTACTTTTTTAACACTTTTTTGTTGTTTTCATATCAACTATTTCTTTGAAACTAGAACTAGTGCTGGCCCTTTAGTTCAAAACCTAACGGAACATGTTTCTAATATTAGCTATAATAAATATCTGAATAATCTGTTTATGGTCCAAAACTATTTGCTTGTATCATATCAACGTTTAAGTTAATTATAGTTAATATATGTATATACACACACAAATTAGTGAAAATTAAAGTCTCATTGTGTTATTCCTTTCTTTAGATGTACAAAATAACGTATTGCTGGGGTGACTGTACATTTTTATTAAAGTTATATTATTGTTTCAGTTAAATTTATTAATAAGCTCTTGACTATATAAATCAATTTAGTGATTTTCACAGGTGGCTCACTGAATTAGCTCGGTTGAATCAAGCAAGCACTGTACTATAATTGGAATGCTTGCTTTAACCTTATTTTCTGTAAGCACAGAAACACTTAAAGATTGTACAGGATAAATAAAATGAAATAAAGTTAATAGGATATTATTTGTTTTCATAAACAATTTGTGGTGGGCAAATTTTCTGTCTTTGACTTACCTCATTCATTAAAGTTCACTTTCTTTATGCAAAACTTGTAGTTCAAAGGACTTGCTTATTTAAACTATTTGGTTGAGATGGAAACAAACACAGATGATTAATAATGGTTTCTTAAATTTATAAAATATATTATATCAAACTATCTTTCATAGGTAAGTGAAATGAGTATTTTTTGAGGCATTAAATATGTATTTAATATATAGTTGCAAGTATTATTGTCATTAACATGGATCTGTCTGATAACTGCTGCCAAAAGAATTTGTCTATTTGTGAGAATTATTGCTATCAACATTTGGTCTGTTTTTGTCATCATTGTTGATAATTGTTGCTAAACACATTATCAATTATTCTCACAAACATTGAGCGAACGTATTGCTAAAGATATTTGTCAGCATTTGTGTGAATTGTTGCTAAACACATTGGTTAGCACATTAGTCAGCATTTGGGAGCATGGTTGTCAGACACATTGGTCGGCGTTTGTGAGCATCGTTGTCCGACGCGTTGGTCGGCGTTTGTGAGCATCGTTGTCCGACGCGTTGGTCGGCGTTTGTGAGCATCGTTGTCCGACGCGTTGGTCGGCGTTTGTGAGCATCGTTGTCCGACGCGTTGGTCGGCGTTTGTGAGCATCGTTGTCCGACGCGTTGGTCGGCGTTTGTGAGCATCGTTGTCCGACGCGTCGGTCGGCGTTTGTGAGCATCGTTGTCCGACGCGTCGGTCGGCGTTTGTGAGCATCGTTGTC
>CABFWO010004643.1:0-48964 GCA_902155825.1 Timema genevievae
TTTATGTTGGCTAGTGAGCGGAGACCATATAATAACCTAATGTCTTATTGTATACAATTCGATTATGATGTCAAATAATAAAATCTTATTACCCATTTATCCTGTGTATGACAAGTTGTACATATCCCTTTAAGCCCTTAAAGGGGGGTACAATTTGTTATTGTTGGCACGGAAGGATACTTTGGTCTGTTGTGAAGCCACGCCATACCTTTCACCCTTCCACCGACCATCCCATCAAATAGGTTTTAGACTTGCACTCGACATGGCCAAGGGCCTTAAGGCTGATGTAGAATCCTTCTATTTTCTAGTATTTTAATTTACAGATGGGTTATTCAAATAATGTAGTTGGCCCGGCTAAACTAAGCATTTTTTTTAATGGGCTTCACCAATTTTTCAAGTAAAGAGGAATTTTTGAAAATCATATTCGTAACTAGAACAACTACAGAAGCAAATATTTTTTGCAACATTCAAGAACTACATGTGCAATGATATGGAATTATACATCCCAATAATGTATTATTCACATTCATATTCAAATCACGACATTATAAATAAGAGCGGGTAGTAAGATTTGTTTTAAGTTGTTAAGTCGCAAGGTATGGTGACATCATTTTACGTATCTGTTTATAAAGACAACGCAGTTTGGTCAACAGAAACGAACCTGGATGACCACACGTCTTTTTTCTAGGAAGCTTCGAGAAGGAAATTTCGCTTGATATACCCCTTCAGGGTGCGCATCTACTCACTTCCTTCCTGACAAGGAGCCCAGTAGGTAAAGTCTATGTAAATCTTAATGCATGTTTTTAACGGAATCTAAATCTTGCCGGCCGAAAATTGTCATGTATATATACATGACAATTTTCCCAATTATATATAACATAATAGTCGAGCATTTAAATTAAAGATAATAAAAACTATAAAATGCCAGGACTTTTAATTTCTAAAATAAGATATCACCCCTTTTTAATTATTATAAACCATAGAAGGTGTTCGTGAATTGACAGGTTTTCTCTAATTATGTGAAAAAGTTTATATTTCTGTCATTTCTAGAGAGTAACTGTAAATTAGCAATCAAGCTCTTTGTGGGAAGTTCGTAAGTCTGGAGTGTCATGATGGTAGTTGTAAAAATTGTTAACATCACCCGGGCAATAAGATGGAAATTGTTCAAAGAGTTTACTGAAGAATTTTACTTTAAATTTTGAGATATGTTTCTACACATGGAATTTTTTTGTATAAATAAAGGCAAAATCTTTCAGCAATTCAAAGCAGTTCTTCCTCAAATAGAATATTTTCTTAAATAAATGGATATGACCTACTAGTCTACACTGGATGATCTAAGATAGCTAATTTATTTTTCTTGTCTTCTTGATATCACAGAGTAGTTAAACGAACAAAGTTTGAAACTACAAGGTAAAGACCATAGAATTATAAACATAATTTATGCAGTTCAAGCCTTTTCTGGATAATTAATGTGTGGAATGCCAATTTTCATTTAATTTTTTTAAACCCTTTTCTTTCTTCAGAAAGGTGGTTAATAATTTTGAACATAATCAAAAAAAAAAGTGACAATCATTAAACATCTGAAAGCCAAGTTTGCCTGAAGATTCACAAAGTTTATAAAACTATTACCAGTTGCGAGATTTATTTAAAATCAATTGACTCCTTGTGATGTTAAAGGAAGATTTTTTTTAGCACCACGTCTTACTACTCATTCGTGTTGTACGTCTATGTACTAATTACACTATTGTTTTAGATATTAGGAAGGTTGAACTATAGGAAGTGTACCCACGTTTGCTTGAAGGGAGAGTGTAAAACATTTAGGAAAACCACCCTCTGTAAGCCCAACTGGGATCAAACTCCGATCTACCTGTCTTTGATAGTCCAGTCTATTGCGAGAGCACCTTAGCCCACGTGGACACCGAAGCAGGTCTCAGGAAGTTAATTTTGTCTTCAATCATCTCATTTCTGCTAAATTGGAAATAGAAATCTTCACAATACCAATTGATTCTGAACTGAAAACATACTGACTTTATAACTAGTCGTTTATTCAAAATTATTCGAGTTTCTAATGTGTCATTTTCAGGGCCCGGATTTTGATGATCAAAAAAGACTTAAATAACATAGAAATTCCAAAAAATCTCTTCAAATTTTCCAAAAATAATAATAAAATATGAATAAAAACTTGTAGTGAATGCACACGACTAAATCAAGCATGCATTTTACAAACAACTAAACTCTTGCATTCTGCTAGATATATTATTGATTTACAAATATCTGCTTCAGAAGTAGTATTTACACCCTTTCCAGCTTAGTTGCAGTGTCTCACCAAGAATGTGTATTTTACAACCAAACAAGCGAATAGGATACAAAATTCATTCTAGTCTTTTGTCGACAAATGTGTGTAGAAAAAATGTATGTTTGGGTGCATATGCATTTATAAAATATCGATAGTATTTAAACATATACTTTTTAAACATGAATGCTTTAAAATAACTCAAAAATGCTTAAAAATCACTCAAAAATAACCACAAAAAAAAAGACCTATAAAATATACATTTCTACAACAAAGGGATCAGGAACAAAGTATATGTGCTTATGAACATTGTATATTACAAAACATAAAAGAGATGACATGTAATCAAAATCCAGGCCCTTGTCATTACAATGCCTAATTACTACCAAATTTTATAATATTAATAAAAAAGTAAATATTTAATTTGCAAATGTGGATGGGACTTATTCTCTAGATCTTGGACATTTGACCGTATCTTAGCTCTGCTCTCCTGACATATGGAGGAATTTTTCTGAGGTGGGGACACCATTAAGGCGAATTCTACTATCCCCAGAGAGATAATGGTTGAGGTGCTACAAAAGACGGCAGACCTCATAGCCCCTTACCTTGTAGGCCTGCTAAACGAATACCTCGCTCAGGTCAGCATTGGGCAGAGGAGGTTCCACCTGCCCATGCGGATAATAAAGACATATCACCACGCGATCCTTCTTTCTATTGTTAGATATGGAGCGTGCGTCTGGGCCCACAGACTAAACGTCATGCCGGCTAGAGCTGTCCAGAGTATACAGAGGAACGTCCTCCTGAGACTTGCGGGCGCCTACCTGACAGTGGCGACAGATGCACTGTGTGTGGCTCTAGGTGTGTGGCCGTTGGACCTTCTGGTTAAGAATAAAGCAATTGGGTACTGGAAAAGGAAGAATAACTGGGAGTAAGTTAGGATACTCACCTCACCTGAAGTGGGAACATCCGAGGACGCAAAGATTGCTATGTTGAGGGAATGGCAGAGACGCTGGGGGGGCAGTGAAACTGGTAGAAGGGCTTAAAAACTCTTTCCCAATGTGGTTGAAAGGATTGATAATGTACATCTGGAGCCAACCCCGGGTCTGATCCATTTAATCACGGGGAAGAGGCCATACCCAGAATCCTTAAGGAAGATGGGATTGGTCGAATCTGATCTGAGTGAATGCGGTGAAGTAGGTACACGGAACACGTTGTGTTGGAATGTGCCCGTCCGTTTGAGATAAGAAGACCGAACCAGCAGGAAGTGCAGGGGAGGCTGGTGGGGGGTATCCTGAGAGATCCCACTCTTTGGAAGTTCCTAGACAAGCTAGCAACGGAAGCTTCAGAAAGGGCTAAGACGGAATACGTAGGGGAACCGCGAGAGAGACGAAGACTGGGACAGAGACTAAACAGGCAGAGGGCCAGAGACGGAATGGGGAGAGACTAGTGACGAAGGCGGAGACGATGATAGGGACGAGGACAGAAACGCGGGACTGAAACGGACATGGGGTAAGGTCTCAGCGGTGGGTGAATAGTGGAAGGAGAAGGTTGCTTTAGCGGAAATACTGATATATAACTTTTCATGAGGAACAAGGAGAGATGCCGGGAAGTGGCAAACACACATCTTTGAAGGACTGGTATACCAGTTCGGCTGATGGATCTGTAGGATCATTGAGGTAGCCCCGGTAATCCGAAGGATCATCATTCCAGCCGAACATTGGGGAAAGATGAGGGGAAAGAAATAGGATGCAGGGGGGAACCCTGTGACAGCAGATCCCTCTTCTTGGAAACAAGAAAAGTAGGATCAGGTCTTTTAAGGGACCTCTGCGTCAAGATGGAGATAGGCGGCTGCTCAGCAGCCCCCTTGTACCATCGGGGGAATGGAAATTCCCGGAGTGTAAGAATTTGTTTAGATTAGCTAGCTGTAAGACTAGGATAAGACTAGAATATGAGAGGATAAGGAAGGGAGGGTAATAAAATGGGTAGGTTAGGAGAAACAATTTCAGGGTTTGTATAAATAGGGGAAAGACAAGAAAGGAAGTGGTTTGTGCTTAAAAGTAGACGGAGCACCAACTCCAATAGGGCGCCTTCCCAGGTGGCGTATAGGGGGATGCTCGCCGCCGCTGGGTACACCGTCGGGCTGGGATGAGAAACCATGTCTGATGGGATAACCAGCGGAGGAGGGTACCGGGAAAGTAATACACCTGGGGCGGACCACCTGGAATGAGAATGAAATTCTATCTCGAATAGGTACTTTCGGTGTCGAACCTGTTTAGACAAAAGAAAATTTGGAAATTGTATAATAGTATAACATTCTTTAGCAATGTGTAAATACGGCCTGGATTTAAAATTGTAAGATGCCAGGCCAAAATATATAGTAAATAAAAATATATATCCAGAGAGACTGGTGGTCGTATCGGTTACCTACAGGTGCTCGGGGTGGCCCTGTGGACTGGTATGCCTCTGTAAGACTACTTTCGTTATAAATAGTACACAGGGCTGGGCCGAAAGCCCACGTCACGAGCTTGTTCGTGGCAGCGACCCAGAAGTGGTTTCGACTCTTTGGGGCAGTGAGTTTAATTGCCGACGAGTGATGGCATTGGCAGCATGGTGGGGTCTGGGCTCTTGGGTCCGGGCCTTTGGGTTTGCCATTCATGCGGTGAGCCGTTTTAGAGCTCCGGTGCTAACCCGGACAGTTAGTAGTGCAAGGGCTGGAACATGGGCGCCTCCACTCGTACGCACGAGTAGTGGGAGATTACTTTCCCACTCTCAATGGGCGTAGTAATCCCATTAGAGTGTAGCTCGCAAGGTCGCTTCTGTGAGCGGAAGTAAATGGCTCCAATTACTACCATGTATAGGTGGGAGGCACGAGTCCCCAGGTGCCAGTCCAACCAGTGAGCGACTGGAAGGGGGGAGGAGTTAATTCTCGCCTTCCCGGGTATCCGGCCTGAACCGGATCATCCCACCCTTTGGGGTGCGGGGGTTGGAGCTCTATTTTGGTACAGACCTAGGAACTGCTCTGGGCCATGGTGTCCAAGGGTGCTTGGGGCCAATTGAAGGCAGCCCAGTGCACGTTACGGTTATGTATCCTCAGAATCAGCATACGGTCGCACCGTTCTTTATACAAAAAAAAAGTGGTCGAGATGCTACATATGCACATACAGATGCACATATCATCCGTGATGGAAGGAAATAAGAAAAATATAATTAAAATTAGATAAATGAACGAGATGCATAGTACAGTCGTGATTCAAGAAATTAGGAAGGTGGCGGAAGAAAAGGCACTGAATGTCGTGTCTGCAGGAACCCTATAGTACAAGAAATGGATTTATCCCACACATGCCAAAAAAAGGGAGAATTATAATTAATGGGAAGGCATCAATGAGTGTTGTTATAGTGCTCAACAGGCACATAACAGTTACCAAGGTCAATCAATTTTGTAATCAGAAGGTGATATGTGTGGAAACCCAAACTGAGATTGATGGATGTCTGTTAGTCAACATGTACTTTCAGTTCCGAGAGGAAATTGAACCATACATAGAAAAAAAACAGCTGTAGGAGATGAATGAGACATTTCCGAACACACCAGTAGTGTATATGATAGACACAAATGCCAGGTCCACACTATGGCATAGTAATGACATAAGAAGGAAGGAAGATGGTATAATAAGAGGTTATATGGAATACCAAAGGGGGGAACTACTGGGGGAATCAATCACAGCAAGGCATGTGGAGGTGGTAAATCAGCCAGCAAACTCTGCAACGTATGTAGGGAGGGAAGGGGCCAGCTCCAACATTGATGTCACCTTGTGTAATGAGGTAGCTAGGGCAATGATAGGGAACTGGCAGGTGCATGACTGCAATACATCCAGCGATGATAATCTGATAACTTTCAAACTGGGAAATGAAGAAGACGGGGTAAAAGCAGGCACGCGACTCTTCTACAAGCTGAAGAAGGCAGATTGGGAAAAGTTACGAAGAGAATTGGTGTTACCACATCCAGTGTCACAGGGGGACAGCATAAACCTAAAAGCGAAAGAACTCACGTGTGCTTTGCAGACTGCTATGAGAAAGGCAGTACCAGTGATTGAGGAAGTCACGAGAAGTGAAGGAAATCGACCATGGAATGAGAAATTAGAAAAACTACGTGGGAATGCAAGGAGAGCAAGACGAGAATACAAAATATGTCTTGACCCAGCACACAGGACGAGATCAAAAGGCTAATAGCAGGATTGAGAAGGAAGAAAGCACCTGGACCTGATGAAATCAGAGTCGAGGTGATTTAAGAAATCAGTGAGCAAGTCACACCCTTCAAGGCTCAACTCATGATTGAGTGCTTGGTTCAGGGCAGAGTCCCAAATTGTGGAAACGGAGTGAAGTGGTCACTCTGAGTAAAGGTGGGGATAAAGACCCGCAACTCCCAAAGTCGTATAGACCAATATGTCTGATGAATGTACTCGCTTAACTGCAGCAAAAAATTATATGTAGGAGGTTACAAAACCACAAAGAAGAGGTGGGAATGCACCCTCAACAGTACGGCTTTAGGAAGGGCACGTCTACAGAGGATGCAATCTGTGATGCTATAAGCCTGGTAGAAAATTCAAGGGCAAAACATTTAATTGGAATATTCGTGGACATCTCAGGTGCATTTGATAACCTGTGGTGGCCAGCCTAATTCAAGTGCTTAAGAGAATTAAACTGTCTGGGGAGTCTCTACAGGAGTTTTAAAAACTACAGTAGGCACAGGTATGCGAAGCTGAGGTGTCCGGGAATAATAATAAGTAAAAGATTAACAAAATGATGTCCACATGGATCGGTTAGTTGTCCGAATTTTTGGGGTATTGGTCTCGAGTCTGGGTTGCTGGAGATTGAGGCTCTCCCTGAGGTGGTGAGGGTTGTTGCTTTTGCAGACGACTTGCTGATACTGGTGGAGGCAAACTTTAGGAATGATCTGGAAATGAAAAGTAATACGGTACTGGATGTCCTAGACTTTAGGAAAGTAAAACTCAGCTTGGCGCCAGCGAAGACAACCTACATGGTGCTCAAGGCAGTTCTCAAAAGGAATCCTATGATTAAGATAGCAGAAAAAACAATCAAAAGGAGTAAAACGGTCAAATACTTGGGAGTGATTATTGACAATAAACACATCTTCTTGACTCACATTGACAATATATGCGGGAGAGCCTTGAGGGTTATAAATGGAATAGTCAATATAGGGCAGCGGAAGTTACATATGCCCTTGAAACTGATTAGACTATACCATCAGGCGTTGCTTGTGTCCATGGTGGGCAACGTAGCAGGCGTGTGGGCTCAGCAACTAAGAGGAGATAGGGCCAAAAGGAAACTCAGAAGTCTTCAGAGGAAGATCCTCATGAGACTTTCTGGGACATACAAAAGATATCAACGAACGCGTTGTGCATCACCCTAGATTTCTGGCCCCTAGATTTAGAGGTGCGGAAGAGGGCCTCTGGATATTGGTTCAAGAAAGGTGAATTAGACATAGTTGCAAAATTGACAATGGTGTAAGTAGCATGAATGGCATAAAAGACACTCTCCTGGGGGGGAGTGGCGATCAGACTGGGAAGAGAGTAGCACTGGCAGAAGGGCATTCCAGTTACTCCCAAATGTGCAAGAAAGACTGGAAATGAGGCATCTTCTTCCCAGAGGCTTGTCCACTATATTACAGGACATGGCCCATATCGAGCGTCCCTCTTCTGGAGAAACTTGAGTGAGACTGACTTATGCTATTACGAAGAGAAAACGACACTGGAGCATGTGACCTTATAATGTATATTTACAGAAGGCGAGAGGATGGAGCAATTAATTCCTATATAAGCAAACGCCATATACAATAATACTGAGAGATGTGGACCAGTGGAGCTACCTCGACGAAATAGCAAATTGGGTATCGAAGGCAGAAAGGGACAGACATATGGACGAACTAAAAGAAAGAAGAAAACTAGGAGAGTACAGAGACATGAGATAAAACAGACAGGAATAAATGACGGAGGAAGAAGTGACGAGTGAGGACGAAGAAGGAGAAATAACATCAGATTCAGACGAGACATTACCAAACTGATGTAGCAAATAAATCCAGAAGTTGAGGTTAAAAGGGTAGTTGGACAAGATCTTGATGAAATCTGGACACATCTAGTGCTCTAGCCGAGGGAAGGTGACTCAGGGATACCAGCGGTGGTGATCGCTGATGAACCCAGAGATGTCTGGAATATCGGGCTAGAGTGGAAGGAAGACATATAGGAAAGTAAAAGAGACCCCGGAGATTGCTCCTAACTCAAATAATCCTGCCCGCTTGGAAACAAGCTTGATGCTGGGCTGGAGCCATCAACCACTCCAAGGATGTCGACTGGCCGGTCACAGGAGGAAGTGACCAGAGTAGAAAAGGAAATGTGTCTCCTTACAAGGAAAAGTTACAGAACTGAAAATACTGAATACAACACTAGATATAAGTTAGTTTAATTAAATCTAGGTCCTAAGGCAGGTATAGCAAAAAGAATGACTAAATATGGCAAATGTAACTTCAATAGGTAAAGCAAGAACAATTATAATTCACAGTTCAATAAAAGAAAATAAGTGGTTTTGCTACATAGCAAACGGAGCTGCCAACTCCAATAGGGCACCGGCGCCTCCCCAGGTTACGTATAGAGGGATGCTCGCCTCCGCTTGATGTCTTAGGGGCTCTGAAAGCATGGTCACAGGCGGCAACTGGGAGATCAAGCGGGAGAGAGTACCGGGCAATTAAAATATCCTAGACAGGCCAATTGGCACAGGTTGAGGCAAACTGATAATTTAGGCAGTACTAGGACAATAGTGTGTATGTATGTGTATATATATATATATATATATATTCCAGATGGTTTATATGTTAATATTTTGAAATTAAATATATAAAATGAAGATTGTAAAATGAATAGAGCAAAAAGGTCCTGATTTATAGTAGAATACGATGTCAGGACAAATGTAGAAGTTGAAAATTAAAAAAAAATAATCCCCAGATGATAGGATGATGCGTGAGAATGATGATGGTTGAAAGCAGAGGGGACCTACAATTTATTGTGGATTCCGAACCACGGTGGGGGCTTGGCATTCCCCACATTCACAAACCGTGAAAGCACACACTTTGCCAGAGATGAAGGAAGGATTTGGTAGTCAGATAAATCTGTGCTGGGAAGTTTGCAAATGTACCTTTCATTAATTATATATTTTTTCCAAAAGGGGACATAAGTATTTGAGGAAAAATTGAATTTAGAATGTATGAAAAGAAGAGGTAAAAAAAAAAGCATACATAGAATAGAGAAAGAATGGGTGATCGCAGGACCTTTGGTAAGTTTATATGGTGATTAGAGCCCAAAAAAGGTTGCCGACACCTGCTTTATACCATACAACATTCTGGACTCGGATTCACTAAAAGTTACATTAACGTGTCTAAATTCATTAAACTATTCAGGTGCGGTTTGAGAGCAAATTCATACAATTTTTTTAAAATACCACCTTAAGAGTAAGCACAACTTGTAAATTATGTAACTTCAAAAATATAAATGGAGACAGTAAATGGAGACATCTTTATAAAATTTTGACTAACAAATGTATATACATAATTTATGATCAAATGTTAGTAGTTGGAGTTAACAAAAATTAGTATTTTTTATTCAGGTATGTGGTCAAATTATGTAGGCCTATTTAGAATACTTTATTACTGTAACTGCTAACTGTTGACCAAACGTAGGGTGTTCAGATAATTATAATATTTCTGAATATACTTATTTGTAGTCAAATAAGTGTTTAGCTTAACAACAAACTTCTGGCAAGTATACGATTTGTTCTCATCTAAAGTAAGTCGTGGTAAAAAAAGTTATTACCTATTTGGTAGTGTTGCATTTTACATTCAGTTAAAAATCCCATATAGGCCGGTTTTTATTTTAATTAGGTGTCATAAAACATTCAAGTGTGGAATAGGTTCCAAAACCCAAAGATAATATTAATTTGTGTCACTTAGACATGTTTGAAGAAAATATATTTTAAAGTGATTTAAATATTAGAATAGTGCAAAAATTTTGCACAGGTGTATTTTTATAATGGGTAATTTTGTTGTATGAGAAGTTTCCTAGATATATTTTAATTGCTAACTTAAATAAATGGTACGGCACACCGCACAGACTTTCTCTCTCTTTCTATAAACTCGTAAGATTTCTGAACGGAATAATGTACATTGTATCATAACCACTCCACATAAGAACACGCATAAAATAATATACAATGATATATAATCAATGAGAAAAGAGGAGCATCTTTGTCCACCTAAGAGCATTTCAAACAGTTTAATGTCTTCCACAAGGGTCAACACTTCGTATTAAAATTTCGATTTCTGGTTAAAATTTTAACATTTTATAAGGTGTTGCAGATCTTCAAGTCATCGCATTGATATTTAATTATTCATTTATACATTTTGACCAATAAAAAATGTAAATATTGACTATTGAGTCTAAAATGGAGATAGATCATTGCTATGCAAACATTTCTCCTAAGAGCTTTAAGGAAAAATAACATACTTTTTTAGATACTTATATTTAATTACTCTATGGCATTGGAGAATTATTGCGTTAAGACTTAAGTAGTATATGTTTACAACTAAAGCTCACAAAATTGTATTAATATATTTGCAAATATCTCAGAAACTGTTGCTTTTATAAAAATATATGTCAAATAAAAGTTTTTTATTTCTAATAGTCCTACAATTTTGCAATGATAAGTTGTTTAGTTTCTCAAATAGTTGTGGAGATACGGAAATTAACGCTTCTGTAATGTACCCTAAAAATCATTTTCATAGGAAAATGAAAATAGCCAGTTTATTTATAATCTTAATCAACGCCTAGATACGAATTTTAATCAAAATCGTTTGAGCAGATTTTGAGAAAACCAAATTTTTCTCTTTTCGCCCTTCAGTAAACTACCCTTAATTTTAAGTTTTTATAGACACACAGACAGACGGCATTGCAAAGACTATTTTTTAGGGTTCGGGGGGTCATGAGACGTCGACATCCATCAACATTTCAGGTTAGTTTTTTTTACGGTCGCAATACTTAAACTTTAATGTCCAAAAAGTTAAAAAAATTATATAATTGCGTATAGATTGAAAGTTATTGATTTTATAAAAATATGTTTCGGATAAAATATCTGTATTATAAATATATATACATATTTGTAATGCTAAGTAATTTCATATCTCAAATAGTTTCGGAGCTATTATAAAAAATGTTAATTTACGCATCAGACCGGAGCCCTTAAAGCCATTTTGCCGAAATATTGAGAGTAGCCATTTTGTTTGGAATATTTATTAATGTTCATAAATGAAATTTAATCAAAATCGTTAGAGCCGATTTTGAGAAAATCGACTTTTTCTCTTTTTTCCCTTCAGTAAACTACCCTTAATTTTAGGGGTAGATATCCAATTCCAAAAACCCCTCGGGGCAACCCTATGAAAACCCTAGATATCAAGTTTCAGCTCAATCGGTAAAATAGTTTAGGCTCTAGTTGGAGGTACAGACAGACAGACAGACAGACAGACAGACATTCAAAAACCACTTTTTCGGATTCAGGAAGTCATGAAACGTCAAAATTCATCAAAATCTCGAGTTCGATTTTTTTGATGATCACCATACTTTCTCTACCTGTAAGATAGAGAGAAAGTAAAAATTGTATTACACAATCATACACACTTTCTATATGACTTAATATCTTTACTTAATATCATACTTGAACCAAACCAGCCACCTATATGCTATCCATCATAACCTTTGCGTTGAAAATTTTCACCATTAAGCCTACAATAATTTCCATATACCAGAAAGTAATAAAAGTTATATTTTTATTTTTCACCATTTTCAGTGGAGATTTAAAATAAATTAGCATTGACTTTGGAAGAAAATTCTTTGTAGAAGGCACAAATTATTATGTTTATGATGAAACCGCTGTTTTTCTTGCCATCATGTTACTAGTTCATTAATTAAAATTGAAATGAACCAATTAAATAGGGCAGATCTTGGGTGAAGCTTATACCCCACCCCTGCACATACTAGTGAGGTCTTAAATATGTAAGTTTCTAAAACTTCTTTTTATCAAGGTGTTACATTTTATTAAAACAAAATGTACATGTTGAAATGTTTAAAACACAATAATGGAGTGTACATGATGTTTAATATACTGTAGGTATAGATTAAAACATTCAAACATTAAAGTTATAATAAAATATGGCACAGGTAATATTATTCTATTACAGTAAATATCTTATATACAGCTACACAGCTAGCTACAGCACAACAGCAACATCTTGGCACCATGTTCAATATTAACTTCTAAAAATGCAAGCTTAATGATATAATCAACATCTATATAATGAAACATAAATTAAATGTACATTTTGAGTAATTTTATTTGCAATGTGAACATGTTTTCACAATATTCTAATATTGATATTTGTTTGGTCAAATAAATATCAATTAGACACTTCTACATATTAAGTTATTGGTTTGAATTTTTAAAGAAAAGTACAATGTTACTATAGTTATAATATACATTATTTGAATAAAATTATATTTACATGCAAGACCAATCGAAATTAAAATATGCTGATAAATTTAATTTTAGTTGGTGAAAAGTTAATGTGCTTTATAGTACAGCTTTTGGGAAAGCTAATTTTTTTTTTGTTTAAAAAAATATTTGTAATGCTCCATTTATTACAAATAATATTTCAGATTATTTTTTAAAACTTTCAAACTATTTAATAAAATTGGTTTTGTTTCAGAGCTTGGATTTTTAACGTTTTATTAGTCAATGGAGAAACTCCATAAAACAATTTTACATATTTTACGCCGTTCTATTTATCTTTTAAAGCTAGACCATATACTACCATGTTAATAAATTGACAAGTAGTGAATATATACCATCGCACAACATTATTATGTGTAGTAATAAAATAACAGTTGAACTATGACGTTATTGAACATGATCTGTCACTGGTAAGAAATGTAAATAATAAATATATTAAGAAGATGACATCATTCAGTTTGTACTGCAAACAAATCTTTTGTTACAAGAACAAATTTGATTGATAGGCTCATAACAAAAGGTTTTATTGCACCCACTTGTTTGATCCCACGAGAGAGAGTCCGGCAACTTACAACATAAAAAGGCCAGTTGTATATAAAAAAAATGCATCAAAAATGTGTAAATATCTTTTTGGTTTTTGTGTTTGTAAATGTGGTGTATAAAAGATGTAAAACCATCCCTGGTTCTCCCAGTCAGCATTAAATCCTGGCTTCTTACATCAGAATAAACATTTCAAATCTCTATAAAGGTAGTCCACATAAAATGGGAGTTTTAAGTTTCACGGAAATGTCGTGATGAAAGACCATTTTAAGGGAGGATCACAAATTATACAAAAAGAAAGGTCACTTTTTATATTAATTCTTATTTGGATTTGATTAGACCTTCTAGGATAAATAACATGAATTATACTGGAGTGAAAATTGTTTAGACAAAACACCTATAAACATGAAAAAGTGTATATATATATATATATATCTTTAGAGACAAGCTTTTACTGCCTTGGGCAGCTTATTCAGGTTCAGAGAGTATTTTTGGTCAGACTGCAAGGTTCACTGTCTGTAGTTAATTTCGTTTTCTTTTAAGGCTTGCACTATATTGATGGTATCTCTTGGACTAGATGCTAGATGGACAGAAGAACTAAGTGGTTATGTTATATAATAGTATACTGTATAATATTATTGTAGCACCCAAATGGTTACAAATTATAATTAAGTGTGCTGTTAGGATGAATAGAAGTTCATCTAAGATTGAAGTAAGGGGAATGTCTTGATTTGGTGAGATATTAATGGACCAGTTATTTCAATAAATATTCAGAGCTAAGGATTTCTTCGTTGATTGATTTAAACACATCGGTGGCATTATAAAAATTGAATTCCAGATTATGGGTTTCAATGTGTGACGATATGGGTCTTTCTTTATTTTTTAATCTTTGTGTCATGTTGGTGAGCATTAATTATTTTTCTGTTCCATTTCATGAGTTTGTAAAACTAAGCTACTAAATAAAACACAACCATACAAGGCTCAATACATTGGTTCCTCGACAGATGCACCATGAATGATTGCAGTATAGCAAACATCTTAACATTTAGTTACTATTTCTATTTTCTATAGCTCTATTATATTTCTATGTTTTTTTATTATCTTCCTTTTAGCCAAGATTCAGATTTGAATTTGAGATTCAGATTTGAATTTGAGATTCAAAATTTTTGAGTGAAATGAAGATTCAAATTTGTGAAATAGTGGAAGTGAACCTATTCCAATTTAAGCGTTACTTTAATTTCTATTAATAAAACCATTACCGGTGCAAATTGCTTGTGAATCAATAAAGAAACAAACCAGCACAATAAAACTACACTTTCATATATGTGTGATCATCAACTTCAACTGAAGACCACACCAAACACGCAGAGATATAAAATGTTAACTGCTAGATTACCAACTAGCGCAAAGCGAAACAAGATGGGAATCCCCTGTTTCTTCACTTGCACAGTGCTATTGAAGTAAGGTTTTAAGTGGGTCTTGCCAAACTTGGCCAACTGTAATGTAGTAAAACCATGTTGAACCATTAAAACCATGTCCCGTGTTATACAAGCGCTATCGCTTTGAAGGTGACAAGAACATGTTGTGTTTTGTTCAATTCACAAACTAATTTAGAGTAGTTACATTAATTTTATAAGTAAAATTAGATCATGGCAGATTGTGTGATTGTTGTCAATGATGGCACACAGTTCCCTCTATGAATCTAACTTGTAGTATAAATAGTAGGCTACTTTGTCTGATGAGAATGATGGTAGTAAATAGAAAAAAAAAAGTAATTTTCTAAAGCTCAGATGTTCATTAATGGTCATCTTAACCTCTCCGCACATGAAGAATAAAAAACAATATGTGTTACAATGGTGGCTGGTGCTCTCACAGACGCTCGCTGACAAAAGTCTTAACTTCGGTGCGAAAAGAATCTCGCCTGACAGCATACGATAGCAGAATCCCTAAAGCAACCAACACCATGGCTAGAGCATTCAGGATAATCCCCTCTTCGGGCATGGCGGAGTAGTCTCCACTGGAAAAAATAAAGAGAGAGTGCAGAAATATTAGTCGTGCTAAGAGGAGTGGGCAGTGCACCAGTTAGTTTGCTGAAAGACCAAACCAAGCTAAACCATGCAAAAAATATACATTGAAACATTTGATTCCATCGGCATTACAGGCTCTGTGAAAGAAGTGAATAAGGTTTAAAATTTTTTCGATAACAAATTCAAAATTGTATTATTATTTTTAAATAAAACCAAGTTGTTTAAGGGATTTTTTTTAGTTATTTAATGTTTACACTAATTTTAATCTATTTAATTTTTAGATCAATTTAAATATGTACTGTATATTTATTGTTTGTCTTATATGCGTTTCAGTTTGTGCAAATGTCACAGATAATTGTAGTAATAACAAAAATGTAGGCAGGGATTTTCAATCTGAACCGAGAATTCTTAATTTTTTTGTGCTATTAAAACAATATGTATAATTAGTCCTGGATTCAAGCCCGGGCCCAGGGGAGCAAATTTTCGTAAATAACCATTTTAACATGGGTGCTGAATCGAATGTACGATGCAAGGAAGTTTCCAACAATAAAGGGAAATTTTGGGCTAGCAATACATTTTTGGTTCTTTCTTTGTTGTTTGGTTATTAATTTGTATTTCATTTATATATGATTTATATTCTTTAATATATTTTTATATATTAGTTTAGTAATTTAATGTTAGATGCTACTTATAAATTATAATACTTTAAGCAAACTAATGCTAACTGCTTAGTGAACACATGATTGTGTAGTGTTGTTACAGGTTAGAAATCGTGCTGTTTAGTTACAAAGGTAATCAGTCAAGTTCCTTTTAAAACCAAAATATCAGGTTTTATTTCAAATAACATTTTTTTTCTATCTTTTAATCGAAGTATTTAATTGTAAATAATTGCTAAAATGGATAGAATAAAACGTTTGAGTGGGACTGCATATAGAAAACTGTAAGAAGATAACTAAAAGAAAGTGAAGTTCTTAGTTAAACACCAAAATTAGACTCATATTTTGCAATAAAGGTAACAGAAACTGTTGCATCTTCTTTCTCAAGTAAGAATGTTGATTTTGAAGCGCAAATGTAAATGTAAGCATGTAAGTTTGCATTATTTTGATGATGTAAAAGAAAATGTTTTAGATAATACAGATCTTTCTGAACAAATTGAGGCAGACTGTTTTAAAACTACTGCTGGTCCTGTTTTTTTAGAATATTAATTATAAAACCAGAGGCTATTTGATAAAGCATGGCTTTATTCAAATTAAAATGTTGATTTTAACAAGTCTTTTGGTAAATATCCGGATAAGCACATAGGCCCTTTTCAAAAAGATTATTTCAAAGAAAATTGTTGGAGACATGGTGTAATGTGATTACTTAATTTATTCATGTAGCCAGGGTTCAGTTTTTTGTGCACCTTGTAAACTGTTTGGAGAATCATCTCAATTTGCAGCAAGTGGTAGAGGTGTGTGAAGTCCACTTTTTCAATTTGAAGCGAGCTCGAGTAGAATATATTAAATATTCTCGAAGCCGAATCAAAGTTCGAATATTTTCTTTTAGTTGTTTTATGCTTGAAAACGTATTATATTGTGGCTATTTATATAACTTTATGTACTAAATTTACTTGGAAAATGTTTTATTGCACAGTTGTTTGTAATATTTTATGTTACTCTGACAAATCAAGTTATTATCATAACACGCAATTCAATTTCTTAATATTTTCCCCGTGTAAATATTAATTTGTAACGTACAAAGCCATTCAGGATAGCATGAATTGAACATAAAAGGAGTATTTTAGCTGTAAATATTTTTATTGGTGAATCTTCGAAGCCAGAATTTGTTTTGAAGCGAAGTCGAAGTTTCGCACACCCCTAACAAGTGGTTTCAGTGACCGACGAGTTGTTGAACATGAAAATTTTACTGCTCATTGTGAATGTGTTTTAGAATTTGAGAGTAGAAGACATGAACTATAACTGGGTGATCAATTGTTGGTCAATTCTACAGAGGAAAGATTAGATACTGGTGGAGTGTGCTTCAGAGAGTAATTTCTGTTGTGAAGAAGCTTTCTTCACGTGGTTTAACATTCCAGGGAAATGATGAAATGTTTGGCTCGGTACACAATGGAAATTTTACTATGTGTTTAGAGTCCATAGCAGAATTAAGACTCAATTTTATCAGGATACATTGTTAAGTACGAAAATCCTGGAAAAGGAAGAACTTCTTATTTGTTTTCATATAGTTATGAAAGGTAAAAATCTAGTGGGCTCTAAGTGCAGCTACAAGTTGTAAAATGCTTAGTATGTTTTTTGAATATTTGCAATATATATTAATTTATTTGCTTCCTCCACCCATCGTTGGAATACTCTAAACAGCATTTTTACTTCTAGTAACTTAGTACTGAAATCACGTTGTAAAACTCGCTGGTCTGAGATGAAGCATGCAAAAGCCTAAACTCAGGATACAGTGGATTGCAATTTTTAAAGATTCAAAGTTAATCGAAGGAGACAGAAGTGGAAATTTGTTAATGAAGTCAGAAGCAAAAGGGTTATTACAAAACTAAACTCTCTTGAAATGGCCTTTATGACTGTTGTTTGGAATGCTATCCTCGAAATATTTAATGGAGTGAGTACACAGTTTCAATTTGAAAAAATGAATGTTTCTATCGTAGTGAGCCTATACACTTCACTTATTACTTTTCTTGAAGAAATGAAGGTGTCTTTTGAAATATAACAAGAGTTTGGGTGAGAAAAATCTACTGACTTAAATGGGAAGTTGTTGATTTTGAAGCAACTATTCGCAGAACTAGAAAAAAGAGAAAATTCTACAAATAATTTTCTGATAGTTTTATAATTATGTCCACGCTTCCTAAAATAGATGATATTGGAATTCATGACTATGTGAATAAATTTCAGCAGCTTTATTTGTCAGATATCGAAGAGTCACTTACCACTTAATTTATTCACCTTAAGAGTTTCCTCATAAGTTTAGATGACAAAAAGTGATGCTCCTCTTTACCTATTTTTAAAATAATGGCCAAAAAAAAAATTCATGATTTTTAATCTTTACCCAAATGTTTGTGTCTGCTTGAAGATTTACTTTAGTATTCCAACTACAAAATGTACTGCTGAAAGATTTTTTTCTGCTCTTGCAAGCGGTAAAAAATTATCTGTTACTGTCACCAACTCAGGAAAGATTAAATCATTTAGTGGTCCTTGCAATTGAAAAGACTAGAAGAAAACCTCTCTCTTTGTATCGTTAGGTTAATGCATCTTTGTTTTCAGATTGAAAAAAAACCACTTTTAGCAAAATACCAGTACCCTACCTTGCTATACGTTGATGAGTTAATAAATATTCTTTATTGTACTATTTCTTAAAATAATTAGATTTTAAATTGTTTATATTTGTTCTTTAAAATTATGTATTTTTAAATGTTTTTTGTTTAATTCATTTCTTAATCTTTGAAATTTTGCTTGGAAAATTAACATTTGTAAAATTTCTTCCGATTTGCAACTTTCTATCTATTTCTATGTAAATTACTTTTAGTATTAAATATATTATTATTATTATTATTATTATTACAATTATTATTATATTTCCTAAACAAAACTAGATACAAAATCTGTTTAAGTTTATGTATGTGGAACATTTCACAACATTCATTGAGATGTAAGAGGAAAGGAAAATAAAATAATACAATTTTTAAAAATAAAAATTTGATATAGACCTACATGTTTAAAAATTTGGAGGAAAAGGGGAGCTTTATGGTGCGGTTATCTGGTATGTAATGTTTTATATGTTTTTTTTTAATGTTTTTAAATCTCACTATCGATGTTTTATATAAAATATTTAACCTATACTGGTATATAACATTTTTAAATTCTATAAATTAAAAAACAGTTTTAAGAATATTATGTGCATTTAAATGTGAAAAAAAAAGAGAGCAGGTGGTTTTGGTGAAAATGGGCATTAGCTCAAAAGGTAGTTAGACACTTAAGTGAAAGCAAACTTATTTTTAACATACTTTTTTAGCAAACTCTGCATTTTTATAACTGTTAAGGTCAAATTTATTGATTATTTTTCACAAAGTGAGTAATAAATGTTCTTTTTGCAAAGATTAGTAAAGCTAAGTCTTGTGTAAATCCTCTCACAAGCAAATATGTACAGTGAATACATGCAGTCAATGGAGTACAGGAAAAAATCTGTGAATCAAGCAGAGTTATAAAAAACATTTATTTATAAAAATAAAAAAAACCACCAATGATCACACAATGCCCTATAAATATGAATTGTTGTACAAAGTAAAAATTAAAACTTCATAAACACTTAGCATATAGAAAAGTTATGTCTAAATATATAATTAAAGACCCAAAGACCATACTAATTTACAGACACATTTTCAAATAAATAAAATGAATTGTGAAATTAAACAAATTTTAGTATAAACTAGAAACCACGTTTACCCAAATTTGATGGGACCAGGATCAATTTTGATGTCAGTAATAAAAATTAAGGATAATCCATAGTTTTCAGAATTATTCACTGTTAGGGATGTAGTAAATTGGACGTACATAGTAACTTGCTATATCATGAAAATAACACATTTATTTACAGTATCATACACCAAGGGTTCCCAAACGTTTTAAACTGAAGGATCCCTTGCATCGGAAAAATACACTCTGGAGCTCTCATTAAAATGTTTACACTAATATTATGAACATTCAATAACAACAGTTACATTTTACAAGTACAGTCAAACTTGGATAATTTGAACGTATATAATTTGAATTCATGTTTAATTTGAACTTTTCCCTTGGTCACTTGAAAATTCTATTAAAACAATGTTAAGAAATCACATGTGATTCGAACTGATTTTGTTTAATTCGAAGTAAAATTGCTTCAAAGATGAAGAAAAACAGCCTGAAATCTCACATAGGAAACATGTTTACTGCGCGGATAATAGGCTCTCTGCATTCAGGGGCACTAAAGATTTGTGTTTTGTCCTCCTCATGAGGATTTTGTGAACGTGGACGAGAACTTAACAGTTTGCAGTGAACTTACAGATGCATAAATTTTGGCAGATGCTATGAATGATAGAGATGACAGTGTATCTTCAGATGATGAAGAAGCTGAAAAGACGGAACTTCTAGAGAAGCTAATCCCAACAGGCCATAGACCACATCGGAGAGTTAAGGCGGATGGAGGGACAACATAACGTAAGCCCCTCTATATTCCAGGCACCCAATAAACTAGAAGAGTTTATTCCGACTGAGTATTAACTCCAAAAAACAATAAAAAATTCCTAGTTTTTTTTAAATTGTAAATACATATTGTACATTGCTATGGAAAATATAAGAATAAATTATATGTATACATATGTATTTTACTTCGCTGAATTGATGTTTGCAGTTATTTTCCTAGCCAAAATAAAAACTTACCTAGTTTGAATTTCTGTGTAGCTAGAATTTTTCTAGTGGTCCCTTCAGCTTCGAATTAGTCAGGTTTGACTGTATAAAAGTATACAACAAACGAGAAATATCACATGTTCTGGCTGTGCCTTTGGCAAAGTCCTCTATTCAGATTTGAAAAAAAATTGTCAATCCTAATTATCGATGCTATTTTAAACTATGAAAAACAAATAGATAATATTATAATGCCTCACATAGCCGAGATAACTATGATGGGGCCCACAGGCTCTGCAGAACAAAGTTTGATAAACTCTATGATACAGTATTAGGAATTAAGATGGAGTTTTCGGTTACAAAATTAGTTTTTGTTTTTAGATTTTATGGTTGTTTGCAGGCCGAGTGATTTACAGCAACTTTATCACAACTTTACTGTATTTCTCACTACATGATTATTATCATAGACTTTCAGTTAATATCATTAGAGTTTCTTTTATTGGAAAGGGTGTTCCGAATAAACCAGAATTTCAGGTAATCATGATTCAGATTAATGTAGTTCCAGTATATTTCTATAGTAATTTTACATTTTCATGATGTTACAAAACTAAATGTTATATTCCTATAAATTATTTTTTGAAACATGTTACTATGAATGGTAGAGGCTAGTAATATAGTTATAGGTATTTATGAAAAACATCTTTTTTACTATGAAGGTAGGCTCAAGCCCATAATTTGGAAGTTATTATATCCTTTCCGGTACCTACGGACTATAATTCTTCCAGGAGAACTGTAGTTAATAAAGTTAGTCCTAAGTAATATTTTAATATTGGACAATCACCTTGGATATTATAATTATTTTAAAATGATACTTTGTGAAAATTTATAAGCAGATGCGGAATGTGATGTGTCTTTAAAAAATACATCCATTTCATAAAAAAAAAGCGAGACGTGCATCGAGTGATTGGGGGAGAATTATATGACATTAAATTATGATTATTTGACCATCGGATTATTTGGTTTTAGTTTTAAAAAATTCCAATTAAAAACAAATAACACTTTTCTAAGAAAACTATAATTGCCGTAGTGAGAAAATGACATAAAACGTATTTGACTAAAGTGCTTTACTAGTATTTTATATGAAACGCCATGTTGTAAAATTAAGTAAAGAAATTGACATAGAGAAATTAAGCTAATCATTCTTTGGAAGATTTTAGTTCTTTAAAAATTATATTACTACTGCATGTTAAACATAACTATATATACATTGAATACGGGACAAATCCTATTTAGAAATTAAATCATATGGATGTAAGTGCTTAACCCATGGTTTTCACATTATTTTTATGTAAGCGATAGTGACTATTATACTAATTGTCCACAACATTTTTTTAATTCATCAAGTGTAGGACTACTCAGTAATTCTGAGTTTTGGGTATGTAGAAGAATGTGCCATAAATACAAATTGTTGTTGAGTGCACTGACTGTACCTATCTTGTTGTGCAAGTATCACAGCGAAGCAGGTTCTTTACATTACGCTAATATGGACCTAGGGAAGTGTGTTGATTGTCTCATCATTTTAATATACGCAGACTGTGTTTAGTTGAATTGAAAACACATAAGTTATTCCTGACAACAGTGTGTTATGATTACTTTCAGACAACTTCCAGGAAAAATGTTCTTACAATAAACCATTCAATATGGTGAGTAAACAGTTATGGGAATGCCAGAGAGCATAAAGAAAAATAGTGAAACCATTTTTTGTGAACAAATTGTACAGCAAGAAACAGTGAACTCAAGGCTCAACAAAATAAGATTAAGAAAACATATGTTTAATAAAAGTGTGACTTTTTAGTAAAGTTGGGTCGAATACACTATTTTACGAATCCAAATTGTAATCTCCAATTTAGCTTCGAATCCCAAATCTGAATTTGAATCTTGGAAAAATTTATGAACATAGGAGGAAAAATAATTATAATAGAATACTAAAAAATACAAAGAGTAAATAAAATATGTTAATATTCTTTCTTATAATACATTCATTATAACGTTCATACATTCAGTTAAGTGTTAAATTACTGGTCTGGGGCCTGGTTGTTAAGATCATTCTATAATTATAAGGTTCTGAACCACCAATAAGCAATATTAGAGCTATAAAACAAATTTCACTTGAAAAATAGATTTTTTTAAAAATATTTCAGTCTCGAATCTGAAATGTTTCTGAATCCTTGAATCTCAAATATCCTTAAGGATTCAAGGGCCCATTCCTACTTTTTATCTTCAATAAATATGACACACACAACAGCATTTGAAGCTAATTTTTCTAGAAGGTAAATCCACTAAAAAATTGACATAACATGCTGATATCTTTTTATCTAGCTTCATGTTATGTGTGTATTGGATGGAGAAGAAAAGGGAGGGATTGTGTTATAAAATGTAAAAATGTACAAAATTAAACAAGACCATTGAATATTAAAAATAATAATGTTTAATAGAGTTTGTCATTTTTGATATGCAACACACCTTAATACATCATTTTCAACCAAAGTTTGATGTGTTTGAATGTTGAATTATATTTATATTAAGAGCCCAAGAGAAACAAAAAATAAATTGAAATGTTTCCAGACATGTATGTTTGATTTATTTTGATAATATTAATATCAGCCAAAACCAATTATTTGCTGGAGCTGAGGAACCTTATTTAATCTATAAACAAGACAAATGATAAGTTGATGGGCTGAATAAACTCAATTTAAACCATCTGATTACTACCGTACGCAGGCCCGTACACATACCCACAACATTTCTACAATTTCATCAACTTTTAATTTTTAAAATTACGGTACATTCTTACAAAAATAAGACATTTAAAAACAGCTTTATTAAATATTTTATTTGAAGTTAGTATTAGTTCGCAAAAAAAGACACCGGTGGTCATGTGTTCTAAGGATTCAAGCTCAATTGGACTGGATTACTGTTGAGGTGGTCGGGTATGAATCCCAGTTGGGTGTATCTTCTCAAAACCACATGCTTCACCCCAACCCATTAGGATATATTGTTAATAAACCTCTTTTGAAACATACTATCAACAACAACAAATCTGAGTCTTTTGTTGATAGTATGAGTTTTTAATTTCTCTCGACACCTTGGAAAGAGAAGTATTGTGATCATCAAAAAATCGAACTCAAGATTTTGATAAATGTTCACGTTTTAAGACCCCCTGAAACCAAAAAAGTTGTCTATCTATATTTCGGACTCGTGCCGAAACTATTTTACCAATTGGGCTAAAACTTTGTATCTAGGATATCAAATCCTAAATTAAACACCGTTTATCGTTATAAACAAGACGGCAATTTTCATTTTCTCCTGAAAATGATTTTGAGGGAACTTTACATGAGGGAGATTTTCCAATTTTGATAATTTCTTCGCAACAATATGATACGAAATAACTTATGATTGTAAAGTTGTAGATTTATTAAGTTAAAAATCTTGTATTTGAAATATATTTCTATAAAACAAATAGTTTCTGAACTATAATCAAATATATATACTTTTTAATTCAGGTCTTTGAAAATGAATTTGATTATTATTTTCTTTGATGGATAAAGATATTTCTCTTTTCTCATTTTTTTTTTGTTACTGTGTTTTTAGTTTCTAATGCCAGAGAGTAACAGTGTATATTATTTCATTTATGATCTTTGTCATAGTGTTTCTACAACGATTTATAGACCTATTATTTTGTTTCACAAATCTTATGTATTTTTAATAAATTTCTATTTTAAGATAAAAGAGGGAGAAAGTCTGTGCAATGCACCGTACCATTTATGTATTATGATACTGGAACATTTCTGAAAATTAAAAATGTTTAACTGTGAAAGTGATAATAAGTTAGAAGTGTGAAGAGTGTAGAATAAAGAAAGGACGTTTATTTGTTCTTATCAAGGCTTAACTTAGCTCTCCTTTCAGATTGGCTTCCTTCCCTCTCACTTACACTTACTGAAAGGTGTGAACCATTCACAGGTACAATTCAAACTAATGCTGCTTTCCCTGGCAACACTTCACAACACACCGCTCATATGAGAGATTACTAAAAAGTAGCATATCATAAAATGTTAGCTATTAGGTTACTTATATAATTAATATCCACTAATCATAAAATGAATATAAAACAATGAAACATAACTATATAATTTTAAATATTAGTTACTTACTCTATGGCATTAGGGACTCGAAAGTTCATTGCCATACTACGCTGCCTATCCCTATCTTGAGCTAGTTCTATCCAATACACCTCATCACAACCTATCCCTATCTTGAGCTAGTTCTATCCAGTACACCTCATTACACCCTATCCCTATCTAGAGATAGTTCTATCCAGTACACCTCATTACACCCTATCCCTATCTAGAGATAGTTCTATCCAGTCCACCTCATTACACCCTATCCCTATCTAGAGATAGTTCTATCCAGTACACCTCATCACACCCTATCCCTATCTTGAGCTAGTTCTATCCAATACACCTCATCACAACCTATCCCTATCTTGAGCTAGTTCTATCCAGTACACCTCAATTACACCCTATCCCTATCTAGAGATAGTTCTATCCAGTACACCTCATTACACCCTATCCCTATCTTGAGCTAGTTCTATCCAGTACACCTCATTACACCCTATCTCTTCCAGGTCCATTCTAATGTTATCCCCACATCTGCGTCTAGGTATTTCCAGTGGTCTCTTCTCATTGGGTTTACATGTCAACACTTTGAACATGGTTCTAGATTCTCCCATTCAAACTGCATTTACTGCCTACCGTAATCTACGAGACTTAATTACTCTAAAAATGTCTTGTGATGAGTAGAGTGTATATAGCTCATCATTATGTAACCTCCTCCAGTACCCAATATCCTCATATTTTTTTGTACCAAATAAATCTTCTTAAGCACTTTGTTTTCGAACATATTTTCATCACGTTAGGGAATATACCATGTTAGGTAAAAAAAAAAGGGGGAAAAATGTAAAATATTTTAATAACGAATATGTAAGATTGAACATGTTTTCTTAAGTTATAATGGACTAATTTAAACTAAATTTGTATATCATAAAATTTTAAATTTATAAAAACTAATCAAAATTTATACACAAGTCAAATCCTTTATACATGTTTTGTTTTATTTTTGTGATTAAAATTAATACTGTCAATCAAATAAACATAGCACTACTGTATAGAATTAATTTAGAGAGATCATTCCTTTGTGTTCCTATTACATACCTTAAATAATCCTGCTCAGTTCTGTTACATACTATTGATATTACTGCTCTATCTATCTGCATATCGTACTATCAAAAGTATTACTTGTTCCTCCTTTCTATTATTTGTTTAATAGTGTATATTTTACATCAATTTCCCATCATAAAACCTAGAATGGCGTTTAATACGGTTTGTTCCTTTTCTTTACTGTTTATCACCACTTAAAATAGTGTATACTGATTTTTTTTAAATCTTCAAAGTTTGCATCGGTAGAGGTACATTTTATTGTAATTCTCACCTTACTTGTACCTCAAAATTGGCATGCATGCACTATAGGATCTATTTGTGCTTGTTTGGTGTATGATATTTCTACTATGATTATAATTTTAGCTTGTTTCATATAATTTTAAGTAAAATATAAGTACCTGCTAATTAATATTACAAAAATTGCTTTTAATTATAAGTAATTTAATAAAGATGATAAAATCCAAGACCAATATTACTGGGAAAATCTCACTTACTGGAAATCAAATGTGTGTGTTGATTGTCTTTACAATATAAAATAGTTTAGCTATCCAGAATAAAATACTAATAATAATAAATTCTGAGATGCCTTAAATAATAAAAACAAATCTCTTTTGTTACAAAACTTCAAACTTAAAAAAATTGAACTATTACTAATACATCTTGTGTTTATTAATGTAACCTATCTAACTTATTTTTGAGTACTAAAATCTGTGAGCTCAATTGGATTTTGCTGGAATGCTTATACTTTTTTTTAAAACAAATAAAAACTAATTATTAATTTATTTGTTGTAAAATGTATTAAGTGTTGTAATAAATATTGATATATATCTAATGCTTTCATATTATTAAGCAAATTAACTTTTTATGAAAACGCTAATTAATGTGTAGCTAGTTTAAAATTATTAAAACTTATTCATTTATAAGTAAGAAGAAAGTTGAAATTTATCTTAATGTTTGTCATCATTTATTTGAAATACAAATGATATTTATATACATGTAAGCTCTAGAAGAATAGATTTATAAAAAAATAAATTCAAGTTAGACTCCCCTAACTTGGCTTGTATGCATATCATATAAAATATTATATTAAATTTGTATGAATATTTATATACTTGATCCTTTAACAGGGAAAGCTGTCTTGATATTGACATAATTAGTGCAGTTTAGAATTATTTTCTAAGGAAAAAAGTGTCATATAATAATGTTTAATATAATTCAGACTTTAAAGGACAAAGGCTTGGCCTACTAAAAAACATGAAATGTCCACATGAATAGTTAATATAAAATATATCTGGCATTTAATAAACCTTAAAGAGATTAGTGAATGGTTGAAATATTTTCAGTTTTTGTGTTGTGTGGTGTGAGCCTGTGATGTTTTTAGTTGGCCCACGGGCACTGACCTTACTATATTATCATATTGTATAATATTTGGAAGAAAGTATAAGAGAGGTGGATAGAAACATATAGATGGAACAGACACAATGAGGTTTTTACAATAAAAAGAAGAACACAGTTCACACTTTACAGGGCTGTCATTGGATTATGGGATAGTTGCCTCTTGAAGAAAATCGATCGTTACCGCCCAATCCCCCGAACATAGGTTTTCTTTGATTTTCTTCAAGAGGCAGCCATTACAGATTTGTCTAATGGCAGCCCTGTAAGGTGTGAATTGTGTTCTTCTTTTCATTGTAAAAGCCAAATTGTGTTTGTTACTTTTATACATTTCTATCCACCTTTCCTGTACCGTCTTCCAAATATAATAAAATTACCTCATAAAGCAAAAAGAGGTTTTCCTTTTAGAGATATTTTGTCATGGCCTCATTTATTTATATATTAACCTTCAAACTGATTATTTGTAAATATCAATAAGTATATGAGCGGACATTTAAATGAAAGAATACTTTTTTAAATGGCTTCAAAGTTTAGAAGGTTTGTCAAGCCTGTGGAGTCTCTTCAGATGATGTTACTAAACCAAACAAGAAAGACAATACAAGCTAGTTATGTGTTCAGTCGGCCTGAGCAGATACGAGTAAGTGCCCTCGGTATCTCAGATCCTCTCTCATCACGATATAGCCCACTATAATAGCACAGCCCATGAGCGCCATCGCTAGAGAGTTCACCACAAACGCTTCCTGGGGCAGCGAACTGTAAGTATTGCTGAAAACAATCACACATTAGTTATTCTAAAGTATTACCTATAGTAAAAAATAATATAAAGCACATAAAGACACTAACAAGTATGATTGATACAGTTTTTACAATATTAGAGATGCTTAGATATAAAGTTATGAGTGGGCAATTTTCTGAACTAAAATAATTATTATTTTCCCAAGCATATGCCTATAATTTGTATAGCCATCACATCTTGGGTTCTGCTTGTTTTTATGACATCGTCTAGATAGGCCTTATAAATGTTTAGCATGTTTTAGGTTAGTCAAAAAGGATGTTCCCATAGGAAGGTTTTCAAACCAAAGCCAGCGAGATTTTGAGCTTTACCATTGTTGGAAGAATGAAATAGAATGAGTTTTTGTTCCTCTGTTCGTGAAATGTATATTTTTCTTGATTCACTGTTTGTGTAGAAATCCAAACAAAATAATATTACTTTGTAACTCTTGAAGAAAAACCTCTTTTCACTTTTACAAGAGAGAAAATAATGATATAGATAGATACAATATGCTTTCATTATTAAAAGTGGAAAACAATGCGCAATTTAAAATACTGCTATTTTCTTTCAATTAAAAATACTGTTTTTGTTTAGTATTTTAATTGTGATAACATTAATTTAATCTAATTTCCTAAAATAGTAAATGTACTATTTTGGTTTTCAATTTAAAAAAAAAAAATTTTTTTCCCGTATTCAAGAAATTACATTGCATGCTTCACATTTCCTCCTGAAGAGTTTTTTTTATAAAACCAAAACTTAATCAGGGATTTAATGGTACCTAGTGCATGTTTCTTTAATAATCAAACATTAGCTATTGACATCATTGTAAAGTGAGAGTTGTGCTCCTATTTTCATTCTAAAAGTAATGTTGTGTTTGTTCTTTTTACTTGTCTCTATCCTTCCTTTCCATACCTTCTTCTGTAGGACCTAACTTTGTTAAAACAATTTACTAAACCACAAATTATGTTTATACTTTTTGATGTTTTTAATGTTCCTTAGCAATATGTAAATAAATACTAAAAAGATATAAGTTACATAGTGAATATTATAAATAATTTAAACGTAATAATATGCTAAATCAATATTATTTATAATTTCATTTTTAATAATAGTAAAAAAAATTAAAATACATTATTGAAGAAAATGTAGGTTATTTAAAAAAAACGGTAAAAAAGCTTAAATTACTGTATCTGGTTCAAACAAAATAGTGGAACTAATCACATCTGTCATAGTAAGTGCCTTTATTAATGGTAATCCAAGCACTATTTAAAAAGTAAATTCAACTCTGATTTTAGTGAACTCGGTTGTAGTGAAGATTCGGCTACAGTGAACCTAATTCATTGGTCCCAACCCACATACATTTCAATGTGTGTTAACAAATTTGTTTATAATGAACCCTCAATTTCAGTTTTAGTGAACAGAAAAATGTAAACTTTCAATAATAAATGTTATTCTAACATCATAATTATTTAAAAACATAACTTTTTGGTTGTTTATAATTGAAGACACCGATACCCAAGTTTTTGTTTAGATAGCACAAAGCTTGACTGAAAGTAAGGAATGTGGAAAAGGAATGCAGGGGGGAGGAGTGAGCTTAAACAGTCACTGCATTCATTGACCTGGATTAAGTTTTAATACCCTTGTCTGCGGCAAGTTGTATTAATACAACATAAGTTACAGGACAGTGAATGACAGTCTGTGGCCATTTAGTAATTGTTTTCATTAATTCATTTTTTCGAGAGGGTGTATGAAACTCAAAAAATTATACTTTTCTACTCAGTTTAGTTTTTTGAATTCATGGCTTATGGAATCAAGTAGGGAAAAAGCACCAAATCTAGAGAAGGATCTGGAAAAAAATATTAAATAAAACAATATACAATAAACAAAAGCATATAACCAATTTTTTTAAGATCAACTAATATATTTCAATAAAGGGCGATTGTATTTGAACTCTTATTTTGTTTGTCACTGACCAAACCACTACTTTTTTTTTAATCGGTTTTAGTGAACTCCGGACATAGTGAACAAAATATCCGAGTCCGTAGAGGTTCATTATAACCATAGTTGACCGTATTTAAGTTTCTTTTATGATAAAGTGCGTCCACAAAAATAGATAAAAGTAATAAGCTGTGAAATATTAAGTGTTTATAGTGTTGTAGCTTAAATAGTTTACTCCCACAAACAATTATGATAAGTTGAATTAAAATTAATATTTTTGGAATCGAGCCACATTGAGAAAATAATAACTTCCGATGATGTTTTGACCCCAAAGACAAATAACGCCAAGTATAAGATTAAACTCTAAAGAATGTTATTTTGTGTATGTGTTTATTTATGAATGTAAATTTTTGTAATACCTCGTTTTAACTATATTTTGGAAGGATTATTTGGTTCCCCATTTTTTTTAAACATAGAACATTAATTTAAAGTTGTCACAAATATGTAAAATTAAAATTAAAATAAATTTATACCAGAATGATATAATACCTATATAATTTTGTTTTATTTTTTCACATTTAAAATAAATGAAACTGCGTGGAGCTTGGTTTAAATGTCATTTTTCAGAAACAAGTTGTGGTACAAACTAAATGCTATATAAATGTCAAGCTATTTTGTAATACGGTCTTTGTCAGTAATCCAACAAATTTAAACTGCAGCAATTCTAGTAATAAGCATAAGTTATGTTGATTCCATCTAAACTCTCTTTATTAACCCTGAAAGTCTTACCTTGAGTGATCCCCCTATGGCCCTATATTCTAAGCTGCACCATAGCAGAACAAAGCAAGGCAAGGTAAACAGTGTGGACAAACTATTTATTAAATCTCTTCCTCGGCACGGAGTAAAGTGAAAGACATACCCAAGCGAGAAGAATGCTTTCTCTGTGAGTCCGGTGAGGCATGTTGCGACGGCAAGCATGAAGGTGGTGATGCCAAAAGTGGCATGAATTGGAACCAGGGACGCTCTGAAGGCCGCAGTGGCCCCCTCACAGCACAGCAAGATCAGGAAACTGAAGAAACCAACTACAAACTATGGAAGAGAAGAGATAGTGGTTTTAATTATTATACATACAAGACTAGATGAGTTGTCTCCAATAATTCACATTGTTTTTAAACTTTAATATGTCACTGGTTGAAATTATACCTTCCAACATTTCACTGTAGCCTAGTTATTTTTTAAGCAGAAAACAAACGCACACACCTCTCACAAGTGAACGCAACAGGTGTGTGTGTGTGTGTGTGTGTGTGTGTGTGTGTGTGTGTGTGTGTGTGTGTGCGTGTGTGTGTGTGTAGACAAGCCATGGAAGGCATTTAAGTGTTGCAGATCTAATGAGGAAACCTAATAATCTACATAAATTGAGCTAACAATTTTAATCTAATGTATCTTTTAAGTTTTAACTAATTCTGTTGGTAGATCTGTTTTGAGCAAAGCCATGTTCATATAAATCTTAGCGATGGGTGAGTTATTGGTATAACTGGTTAGCACACTTCAGATGCAATACCAAAGAAATACACTTGGATCCACCAGCCAAGAGTCAACATAAAGCTTCAAAAGTTTCCTTGAAGGTAAGTACAAATTCAAGAAAGATAATGTATATAAAAAAATAGACCAGATCATTTAAGTTGAAGGAAAATAAAAATTGTTTAGCAATAATTAAGATAATGACAATAATGATGGCAGTGACCAGAGTATAGTATTCAAACTATAGCAGATAAATAACTTCACAACCAATTTAAAAACAAGATAGTATTGTGAAACAAATGTGGAGTTTGTGTGTCACCCTTACTGTACTTTTATCTCAGTGATTTAGCTTAATGAAACACACTGGGATTATTAGAGTTAATAATTACTGAACAAATATGAGCGCCACTGAATTATTCATAACATCAATTAATAAGCTACATCAAAATTATTGATTAAATGTAATACACATAAGTTATATTAAAAATAATGGGAACAAAGCATCTAAAAAAATGGACAAATAATTGTCCCAACTTATAAAGTGAACGTGTTAAACAGCTATTTCCATCTCAAATATCCTCTAGTTCTTACACAACACATTTTAGAGTCCGTCCTTTTTTCCTTTAACCAGTGAAAATGTCCACATCTTCATCATAGCCATCAATCTCATGCCGGGATCATGATCAACTTAACGTAAACTTAACGTAAAGGACCTCCTCGTGTGTTTAAATGGAGGCGATCACGATGCAGTTAACTTAACGTAAGAGATGTCCTGGGAGGTCTTTTACTTTACTTTACATTACTTGAAGGATATCACGTGATCTAGCCAGCCAATCATTATGCGAGTGACGTCAACAGGGCTATTTAGTAACTCATTTGTTGGTATTATGACCAATGTTTGCTCTTTATCGTAAGTTCTAGTGATCAGACATTGAAACAAAATAATTAAACTAAAATAGGAAAGCTAAATTTATCAAAAAAGTTTTGTAATAAATATTTTATTATATCGATTGAAAACTGTAAACATTCACAGATCATCACTCTAAAACTAGTACAAATCACAGATCATATTCGAGAATGAATATGTTTGGCCCGAGTTGTTACATTAAGTTACGTGAATCGTGATCACACATACGTTAAGTTAACTTTAAGTTTACTTTAAGTGAGCGTTACGTTAAGTTGATTGTGATCCCGGCATCAGACATCACTCTCACAATAGACTAGACTACTGCTGACAGGGGGGTTAGGGTTTGAATCTTGGTTGGGTGTTCTCAGGATGTATTTTCATAAACTATTATCCACTCTCCTATCACACAGATGAGAGTACACTTCCTCAAATGTGACCCTGCTCATTAGTGTAAATATGGAGACCAGACGTAATGTACAATACATCCGACAGATGATGTCACTCGAATCATGTGATACATACATGTTTACAGCCTCTGTATTATATAATTTAGCTAAGAAGAAAGAAACTGTTTTTTACAGCTAAAAATGTAATGAAACCATTTTGATATTAATGTATCACAAGTAATGAAATCTTCAACTATCACTTTTGATAGATCATATCAACACCTATAAAATAATACTAATAATATAATGACCGCAACAAAATATATTTCTTTGAAAGTTCTTACCAGAATTCAAATAAACATCTATCCCTCAGTAATCTCCAATTGGACTGCACACTCCGTTTACCCTTCAAGGATCTTACCATGACTGATTACACTATGGCCCTATCTTATAAGCTACTCTATAGTGTAACTCGTCTAGGAAAGCTTGTAACCATTAAGGAAGAATAGAGTGCTGATAATAGGCAGGACAGATATCCAAATACTATTATAGTATAGTTATTATTTGACACATAGGCCTGATTTTAAAAAAAGTACTGGTACCAACTTACTATTACAGCAAAAGTGTTTTTTATTTTAGGATTTTTTATATTTTTTAAATGTGTCTAACTACCCGTTTCGGTTGTACTCATCCTATATTTTAATCTCTTTGAAGTCTTTAGTACAATTAGGGATGTGGAATCGAAAGCAATTTTGGGTGAAGTCGCAGTCGGTAAAAATGTACCGACCTCGACTCTGGCTTCAAAATAAAAACTTATAATTATATAAAAATATATGGTAAATATATCATTTTGATTTTATACTTTTTTTTATTCTTTAGGAGCAATATTTTTAATTTTTATTGAGAAATTTATTCAAATATAAATTCACAATGTCAAAGAAGCTTCTCATACAGTCATCTATATAGGAGCATTTTACTACTAATTAATGAACTTTAGACATATATGAAGGAGTCTGAGTCAGATAGTAGAAACATAGAGGAGTCCGAGTTGAAGGTTTGGCGTCCCGACTCCACAACCGTGAGTACAATATATAGGCCTAATTTTTATTCCCTCTACAATGTGTGTTTCAAATGTAACATTTAAATAAACCCTTTATAAAAATATTTTACTAGCTTTGATAATGTTATATAAATTTTCCTCTATTTTGCAAGAAAAGGTGTTATAGATTTTAACAAAACTTGCCAGAATGAGTAAATCCATTTCTATGTTTAAATTAAACAAAAAGTTCAATATCTTTATTTGAAATTAATGCTTTGTATTAACTATTGAGTCAACTTTTAGTTTCTTTAGTAAAAAGCATCATAATTATCGCCATTAAAATAGTTTTATACCCCAAAAGTACATTTATTAATTTGTTTATTGTTTTTAATGACTTGAAAACATTTATTATGCTGGTGGATGTTGAAAATATGTTTATTTCCCAATGCAGTAGTTTTCACTCTAGTAGTGAATGAGGACAGTAGTAAAAACTAAACTAAAAACTCTACTAAGAATAAGAACTTTAACCTAAGGCCATGCACATGCATTAAATTCATTTCAGAGATTTCAATAAATGACTGTCAAGAATTGTAGAGCAAGTTGAAAGTGTTAGTTTATAAAATTCTAACAGTACCACACAAGTAGGTATATCCACCCACAAAAGATTAATTTACAGTGACTCGAAATCATTGTCTCCTAATTGGCCTATTATTGAAAGAACTTTATTGAATATTCTAAAAGTTACCGAGATTATAATTCTATTTACTTATCTTGCCTTACATGAATAAAATAAATCTATGATGTTCGAAAACAAGGTGCTTAGGAAGATATTTAGTCCAAAAAGGGATAAAGATACTGGGGAGGGGAAGAGGTTACATAATGATGAGTTGCATAACCTGTACTCATCACAAGATATTGTTAAAATGTTTTATTTCCGACTTGATTCGGGTGATTTAATGCCAGTGGTCAGTGGACTACCAACAAAAAATATTATTTAGAGCATGATATAGATTACTGATGCTGATTGATTGGAGCTATTGGTTAAATATCTTTTCTAAAGGAATTGGACTGATATTTTCCCGGATAGTGTGGGTTGAACTACATCCCCTCAGCTCAACCAGCCAGGATGATTATAGTTATCATTACTTAGAGATGACAAACCTTAAGTTACATAATTTTTTTTAGTAGCGCGTCTTACTACCCATTCGGGTTATATGCTTATGTACCAATTACACTAATGGGTCAAGGATAAGGAAGATTTAATTCAGAGGAAATGTACAGGAATTTGCGTGGAGCTTGGGAGTGGGAAATTATTTAGGAAAAAACATCCTCAGTACACCCAACCAGGATCAAACCTTGATTTCCCCATCACCGGCAGTCTAGTCTATTACAAGAGTAGCGCCTTAGACCATAGGGCCTACTGCCAATGAAGAAGGTTACATAATATAATTGAAAAAGGTATTCATTCGACTAAAATTACATTAACAAACAATAACATTGAGCATTAAAAAATACTTTTACTCCCAATGCTACTTAAAAAAATACTCATTTCAATGAAAAAATATAAATCAGTTTCATGCTGTTATAATAGTCAAGATATCTCCAGTACAGACAGAACAGACATCCCAGAACAATCGAACTCAACAAATACTAAACAAACTACTGTACCAGCAAACAGTTAACCTCATGCACCTTTATACTAAGTTTTAACAAACCCTTTGAAAGTGTATAAAATGATACAAATATAAATGAGTAGCTGCATTTTGCCAATTTAAACAACAGATAAAGATAGATAAAACTATAATGATTTTAATAAGCAGGAGAATGTCACTAATTTTGAGCTTTGAAAATTATTTTATTAACATTTAATTGAGAAATAAAATAATTAATTGATTGATCAAATACCAAATAGTTTAAAAAATGTTTTCATGTATATCTTTCAGAGAGCTTACAAACCTTGGTTTGCACTGGGCTCAAAATCATTGTTATTATTATTATTATTATTATTATTATTAGCACCGCGTCGTACTACCCGTTCGGGTTATACGCACTTACGCTAATGTGTAATGGTAGGGTGATTGTGAGATGAAATGGAGGACCTACAGTTTAACGTGGAATCCGAACCACGGTGGAGGCCTGGCATTCCTCACATTCACAAGTTGTGATTAATACACATCTTGTCAGAGGTGAAGGAAGGGTTTGGTAATCATATTAATCTGTGCCGGAACCGAGGATTGAACCCTGAACCCCCAGCACATAAGTCTGACACCTTACTCCTAGACCGCAAGCTCACCTTATTAAAAATAAACATTGCATTTTTATCACTCGTTTCTAATTGTTTCTGTTTTTTTTTTTAACTACCTATCAGATGTTAGTGTTAATATTAGTTTTGAGTGTTTGCCCATTAAAATCTTTTCAGTAAGATAAGAAAAAGTCCCTGTAAAACTTTCAAATCATAATATTACTGTTATTATCAATCAAAGATTTTTAGACATAGATTTAGACATTATTTTGAAAACAGTATTAGTCTCGTGAAAAAATCAAGAAAATGCTAAGTAACTGTACAGTACATGCACACCAAGAGAGGCGCAAAAAGATTTAGTGACAGATATTCCATTAGCAGTGCTGCAGTATTAGATTTGAAAGTTAGTTATTATCTTTGGTTTGAAATAGCATTCCAAGAAACAAATCACCAAATAAGTAGACATGTATGTTTACATTGTTAATTGCAGCCATGAAGGAGAAACATTAGATATGAGTACCAACCAAACACATACCTATATGTTTCTCAACATTTTTTCTAATTCTGAATTCGCAATCTTCTTGCACTGGTCCAAAAATGGTCCTTATTGATTTATTTTCAAACGCTAATAACTTCTTCTCTAGTTTCTTGTTTAACGTTCAAAAATCAGATCAGCAGAGTAGAACTGGTCTTAATATTTTTTTATATGTTATATTTTTTTTAAGCACTGTGTTTTACTACCTTTTCGGGTTACACGCTTATAGTCGTTTTAGGGACTAGGAAGGTTATATTTAGAGGAAATTTACCCATATTTGCGCGGAGAAAGAGTGGAAAACAATTTTTTTTGGGGAAAAACTCCCCACTCACAACACCCGACTGAGTTTCGAGCCTCGATCTCTCCATCATCAGCAGCTTATTTTTGTTTTTCTAGACATTATTCTTATGCTGAAAATTCTATTTAAAGCATAAAAACACTTATTGGCAGCCTATATTAGAGCCAATATCGCTATATTTTTTTCTGCCAAGGTAGGCTACTTGAAGGGTATAACGTTCTCAAACTTCATTTCTCAAACTGGTAAGGTTTAATTCTCTTCTGGTTCTCTCTCTATAACATTTTTTGTTTTCTTAATTTATTAACAATACAAATTAATATGAGTGTTCTGTTGATGCAACTGCTGCTACTTTTTGACTCATCTTTAGTTTCCCCTAGAACAAGTAATGCACTTTTATTTACACACCGGCCCAAAATCCTGTATCCATTGAGGACACTCTTTTCAGTGTGTTTTCTAGTAGTAGATTAAACAAATTGGGTAAACCACATTCCCCTAGCCTAACCCCTGTCTCTACATTGAATCATTCAGTCTCTCTCTTCCCTTTACCCTCACTTTACATTTCATATCATCTACTTACATTTGGGTTAGTCTGATCCGTTTAGCGGTATTCCTGCTTCTTACATAATTTCCCACATTTTAATTCTTAAACTGTCTTATGATTGTTGTTTTTTAATGTATAAGCAGACAATGTACTTTCTTGTTATATTCCCATGCGTTGCTGATCATTTGTCTTATCAAAACATCTGGTTGGTCCATGGTAGACATTCCTCTATCAAATCCTGTTTGGTGTTCTTCAACATTTTCTTCGCTATAAAGGATGAGTTTTTGCAATAAAATATGTGAAAAAAAACCTTAATCGCTACACATTAATGATATACCTCTATAAATTTCAGACTTGGATTTTTTTTCTTCTTCCTTTATTTGTTTATTGGACAAATCAATAATTGATTCCATTCTTCAGGCATTATTTCCTCTCTCCATATTCTCCTAATAATCCTGTGCATCGAGTTCAAAACTTCTTGTCCGCCTTGTTTTATTAGTACAATTATTCTGATGCCATCTGTGCCTGGGACTTTGTTATTTTCTACTTTTTTTTTTTGGACTTGATTGATGTCCCCCATGGTTGGTTTTACTCTTCCACTTCACGTTGAACATTTTGAAATATTTCTCTTTCCTCAATGACCGCTTTCTCTACAAAAGTGTTCAATATCTCTGTAAGTAATCTTTACATACAGCCAAACTATTAACATTCTCTTGCTACTGAGTCACCATTTTTATCTTCTACCATCACCACTCTTGGAACATTTTTTAGAGTTAGTTTAATAGAGGAAGAAACGCTTTAAAAAAGAACTATTTTAATGTTCAAGGCAATAAAAGGTGTAACTTACTTGTCGAGATAATTTTTTAGGAAATCTCATAATCATATCTATTAAAGAAATTATATTAGTATATTTTAGTGCAAAACTAAACTAAATATTCCTACATTAAAAGTGTTTGTATCCCAGTGACAGTACCAGGCCTAGTCAAGACAACCTACTTCATGTTTCTTCCACTACGACTGTATCATACCCCCAATAGGCACACACAAGATCTGGGATGTATGTTGCTGCCTGTATTTACCCCTTTGAATACCTGGAGAGCAAAGAGTCCCATAGTAACCAGTCCCATCCAGCTGTGCAAAGAGTAGAAGTTGGCGATGGGGGGGTTGGCCAGATTGTGAGAGTCCAGTACTGCGATGAAGCCCACAACCACACAAGGAATGGTCAGTGCATGGAAGATGGTGTGAAATAGCTTCACATAGATTCGCCGGCAACACCGGCAGATACGATACAGCAGCAACGCTACATCCGACAACAGAATAGTACACATTCGTTATTATTGCATATCATGTCATTGAGGTTTTTATTTTTAGTGCAGGTATGTTCTAATAATACATATTGGATGTACAGTACTCTAGGGTATATGGTTATGATAGTAATTTATAGGCTATATTGTATGTAATGATCTAGATCTACTCTAGGGTAAATAGTTATGCTAATAATACTAATGATCTAGATCTACTCTAGAGTACATGGTTATGATATGCTAATAATACTTAATTGTATTTAATGATCTAGAGAAGTGTTTCTAAAATTTTAGCTGTGAGCTGATTTTTGGTGTGTCTCGATAAGTTTTTGAAATGTGAAAATTTTGTAATTATTTGAAAGTAGAAAACAATAGAAATAGAAAACATCAAACTCCATGGCATATATAGCTGAGATAGGTTGCCCTAAAGATTATGAGTGTCAGTCTCCTTGGCACCTACAGTTAACGTAGGTGATGCTTAGGATTATCAAGGTCAATCTCATTGGCATCTACAGGAAATGTAGGTGATGCTTAGGATTATCAAGGTAAATCTCATTGGCATATACAGGAAATGTAGGTGATGCTTAGGATTATCAAGGTCAATCTCATTGGCATCTACAGGAAATGTAGGCGGTACTTAGGATTATCAAGGTCAATCTCATTGGCATCTACAGGAAATGTAGGTGATGCTTAGGATTATCAAGGTCAATCTCATTGGCATCTACAGGAAATGTAGGTGATGCTTAGGATTATCAAGGTAAATCTCATTGGCATATACAGGAAATGTAGGTGATGCTTAGGATTATCAAGGTCAATCTCATTGGCATCTACAGGAAATGTAGGTGATGCTTAGGATTATCAAGGTCAATCTCATTGGCATCTACAGGAAATGTAGGTGATGCTTAGGATTATCAAGGTCAATCTCATTGGCATCTACAGGAAATGTAGGTGATGCTTAGGATTATCAAGGTCAATCTCATTGGCATCTACAGGAAATGTAGGTGATGCTTAGGATTATCAAGGTCAATCTCATTGGCATCTACAGGAAATGTAGGTGATGCTTAGGATTATCAAGGTCAATCTCATTGGCATCTACAGGAAATGTAGGTGATGCTTAGGATTATCAAGGTCAATCTCATTGGCATCTACAGGAAATGTAGGTGATGCTTAGGATTATCAAGGTCAATCTCATTGGCATCTACAGGAAATGTAGGTGATGCTTAGGATTATCAAGGTCAATCTCATTGGCATCTACAGGAAATGTAGGTGATGCTTAGGATTATCAAGGTCAATCTCATTGGCATCTACAGGAAATGTAGGTGATGCTTAGGATTATCAAGGTCAATCTCATTGGCATCTACAGGAAATGTAGGTGATGCTTAGGATTATCAAGGTCAATCTCATTGGCATCTACAGGAAATGTAGGTGATGCTTAGGATTATCAAGGTCAATCTCATTGGCATCTACAGGAAATGTAGGTGATGCTTAGGATTATCAAGGTCAATCTCATTGGCATCTACAGGAAATGTAGGTGATGCTTAGGATTATCAAGGTCAATCTCATTGGCATCTACAGGAAATGTAGGTGATGCTTAGGATTATCAAGGTCAATCTCATTGGCATCTACAGGAAATGTAGGTGATGCTTAGGATTATCAAGGTCAATCTCATTGGCATCTACAGGAAATGTAGGTGATGCTTAGGATTATCAAGGTCAATCTCATTGGCATCTACAGGAAATGTAGGTGATGCTTAGGATTATCAAGGTCAATCTCATTGGCATCTACAGGAAATGTAGGTGATGCTTAGGATTATCAAGGTCAATCTCATTGGCATCTACAGGAAATGTAGGTGATGCTTAGGATTATCAAGGTCAATCTCATTGGCATCTACAGGAAATGTAGGTGATGCTTAGGATTATCAAGGTCAATCTCATTGGCATCTACAGGAAATGTAGGTGATGCTTAGGATTATCAAGGTCAAGCTCATTGGCATCTACAGGAAATGTAGGTGATACTTAGGATTATCAAGTTCAGGCATCTATAGTTAATATAGGTGGTACTTAAGGAGTCTCATGATTAGCAATAGTGTAAAATAATAATACTTAGTACGGTACCGCGTCTTACTACCTGTTCGGAGTGTACGCTTAAGTACTATTTACGCTAAAGGTTTAGGAATTGGGAAGTTTGAATATAGAGGAAGTGAACCCGCATTTGCGTGGAGGCAGAGTGTAAAACCATTTATGGCTCGTCTACAGCCTGTCGTACCCGCTTGCCGGAGTAGAAGTCGTAATATATCGGCTCTCTACAATATTGTCGGAGTCACAGTAGTAAGTCGTAAGGAAGTGTCGGAAGAAACGAACATCGTCGGTTTCTTCCGACAATGTCGTTGCGACACCTTATGCCCAGCCAATCAGAAACTAAGATGGTTGGACTACTAAAATCAGTTAAAATGAATATTTATTTGATCTAGGAAACTAGTTCTTGTAAATAAAAAGAAATATACATTGCATTTTTTAAATTTATAGTAAAAACATATAATATAAACATTTAAAAATATTTTTAAATTATTTGCAAACACGAATATTACTTTGATTTTGTAGTCATAGTCCATCTGAAGTACGTGGGCTCTTTGCCTAGATTCTTTTTTCGAGATAGTTTTATGGAAGTTTAAACTGGTTCAAAAATTAATTTTGATTGAGTCTGTCAGGCAATATCCATCTTTTGATGATAAAATAAGATCCTCTTTACAAAGACGAATCTAAGAAGTCCCTACAATGGACACAAATCGTTCAAACTCTCAGTAAAGTCACCCAAAGGCGAATCGTGGGCATGTGTTTCAAAGACAGTCTATGGTGATAGGCGGTAGTATTTTTAAATTTATTTGTCTTACTACAACCAAAACTATTTATCTATCTATATGTTTATTTCAAAGTTAAAATTGAGAACAGTGCAATCTATAGTTACATAAATTGAAACAGTCAGGTATATTTTCTTTCTTTTTTTAGTGATTATGTTTTCCTAATTACTATTGGTTGAAATTACGGGTTCCGACAATACATTGTAGACAATCAATTTTGTATAGCACGATACGTCTTACGACTACTACTCCGACAAGCGGGTGCGACATGTTGTAGACGAGCGATTAGGAAAAACTAACCCCAGCTCACCCGAGCGATATTCGAACCTCGATCTCCCCGTCCTCGGCAGTCTGGCTCAACACGAAACAGCGAGTTAGCTATCTACGCCACCGAGGCGGGTAATAGTGTGAAAAAGGACAGACTTATGTACTTTATCACTTTTAAAATGGAGTATGTAATAGCAGTGGTTTTTATTTTACTTAAATCTATCAATATAATGCCATTATGAATCTTTCATTTTAATTCTCTTCTTTCACTCATATTAATCTCTGCAGGTAACAATGACTAAGAAAACAAGTCAATAAAATAATAATGCAAATATCTATGTAGTAGCCCTCTTTCCCGTGAATGGTCAAAATTGCTAATAATATTTTACAAATCAACTTATTTATTATTTCATAAATTTTTATGCCGCTCAGCATACAGAAATCGCATAACTTTGTTGTCCTCTTTTAAAAAATAAATTGATTTAATTATAATCATTATTTAATTGCATAGTTGATAATTAGTACTTCTGTGAACAGTAAAGCTCGCTGCCTCCACTTAAAAAAATGTTGATTACATTATATTAAGAACTATATAGGCCTAATGTTATTAAATATTATTATAGTCTTAAAATTTCCCTTTGGATTTCAAGTTGAAATATCTCCTAGAATTTATCTAGGATTTGAAGTTGATAATTTTTCTTGGTAATCAAGTTAGATAGAAAACATACTAACTCACTAGTACGTTAGTTTAATGGAGAATAGCCGTTATTTAGTTTCGCCATATACGTCCAAATTTACAAAAAAAAATACGCCCTAAGTACAGTACTCGATTGATAACTTATAATTTTAAATTAAAATAAGTTGAGATGAGCTTTTAAACGAGAAACCTTTAGAAAGGCCGCCATATTGAAACGGATGACCAAATTGAAAAATAATGTACTCCAAGCAAACTTACGGTACCTTGATAGATTACACTATGACACTATCTTTTAAGATTTACCATAGTGGAATAAAGCAAGGTAAGCTTGATACCTTACAGGCTAAACGAAAGGTAAATAATAATCTTATGTTGTTAGGCCTTGTTTCAAGAATGTCTGCCGAATTTCGTAAAAATTGGTCGACGAATTTGACAATGAGGAGCAAACATCAGGGCAGATAAAAATACGAAGTACCAAAATGGTCAAGCTTAAACAGGTCCTTGGTCAAAAACCATGATGCAACATATTTTGGGAAAATAGATTTTAGTTTTCTTGCCAGTAAGTTAAATGTGCAAAAAGTATTGTAGCTATAATCTGTGACACACATTCGCCGCAATCTTGTCTAAAGTTCAAGTGACTGTTTGACCTTCCACTTTATAAATAGATGGCATAGAGTCTTGAAATTAATAATAAAAAAACAAACCAGTAGACTAGCTCTGTGGTTGGATTTCATTCCTCTCTTCACTTGTTTAATAGTGCTGGCAAAAGAGTGAAATCTTACCAAAATGGAAAATACCTAGATTTCAACCAATCAAGTATTATATTAGGTTTTGGTTTATTTTATATATTTTTATTTTAATAATAAGAATGTGTTTTTCATCTGTTTATTTTTCCTAGGCCAACTATTAACTTTTCTGTATCTGGCTGTGATGTATCTTCTTTTATCTTCTTAAATTTTAATAAAATGAAGAGTTTGTTTGTCTTTCATGAGCGTTGCTCGATATCTATCGCACGCAGAGGACTAAAATTTAAAAATTAGTAGCCCCTGTGCACGAACACGAAGCTGGAATTTTAAATTATTTATTTGATTTTTCAAATTAATTAAAAACTGTGTCGAAATAAATAAAATTAAGAGATTTGTTTTTCTGTGTGTTTGAAGCAATAAAGCATTGTCACGGGCAACGCCAAAGGTAGTTCTGCTAAGTTTTGGAAAATAAAACAATTAAATCATTTTGATCAAATTTATAGGAGTAATAAATGAACTATGAACAACATTTCAAAATTCATATTTAAATTAGAACTTGTTGTATGTATTGATTTTTAATGAGTTTTTTGTTGTTGATAAAATCGATAGTAATTAGAAAAGAGTTAATTTCATTTTGGTTCGAATTTGAAGATTGTTTTTAATTTGATGGGCTAAACTAATTTTGCAGAGAGGGAATTATTTTTGTACGCACTAGAGCAGCGATTTTTTAACCGGTGTGCCACGTAGTGTCAGCAGATGTGCCGAGGAAGTTTGGAGCAAGATTAAAAATAAATTATAATTGAAGAATAATTTTTTTTTAAAATCCGCGATCAGTATTAATTTTTAAAATAATACAATTATTAGAATTCTAGTCATATCGCTTTTAAATACAATCTTAATAATAAAATCTCTCCTTAGAAAAACTGATAGTGTGTCTTGAAAATTTGAGCTAAGTGTGCCGTGAGTTGCAAATCTCTGCCTTAAAGACTCTACCAAGGTTCGCAAAGTCACGGCCCACCGCGCCACCTCTGACCGGCCCGCTTGTCTGCAATACCTGTATATTATTATCCGGCCTGCGGTCATAAACGCACACAAAGCATAGATAATAGTTTAATTTTAGTATATATATATAGTTTTAAGTTTATAGTTTTAAGTAACAAAAAACATTTATTTCAAACTGGGCTATATTTTTTATCACTCTAATTACTTGACTGTGGGAACTTTTATTTATATAATTTAATAAATACAGCATCGATTATTTTACCAACTCACATAAACATCTAAGAAAATAATATTAGTTTTTTAATATTTTAAATATACATTAATTATTTTAAATAGATAGCATCGAAATATATCTATTATATAGTTACATCAGTGGACACGTGGATTAAACGTCAAATTATTATAGCTTAGTTTACTGCTGTCTGGGAGGTCAGGGTTCGAATTCCAACCAGATATACATAAGTTTTTTTTTCCAATATGGTTTCCCATATTTCCTTCACTTGTCCACACATTTCCTCAATCTTCCTCATCCTTTTCCACTAACGCAGTTAAAATGTGCATATTCCGGACTGGGGGTAGGACGCATTGCAAAAAAGTATAATTTTTTTTTAAAACAAAAAGCTCCAAGGTGTGAGCCCGCAAGCAAGCCATACCGACCAAGCAGCCCCTACCGTTAGCAATGATAGTGCCAACATTTGCGGGTAGAGGATGTCAACTAACAACTAGCCCTTCGGTCGTTAATCTCTGTTATATAAACCGGGGGGTTGCTACTTGTTTATTCAAGTAACTCCTCATTCGTCTTTACGAGGTTGATTTTGAACCCATTCCAGACCCACAGTTTCACAAATAAATTATAATGGTGAATATCCAATTGGTAAAACATCCAGAAACAGTGTGGACCAAGTGGTAGACAGCCAACTGGTAAAACATCCAGAAACAGTGTGGACCAAGTGGTTGACAAGAGCAGACCTATTTGATATATAACTAACTGGTAGACAAAAGGAAAACAATTATTTGGAAGGCTGTGTGGGTCTAGTGACCGACATGACTTGGACCAACTATAGAGGCACAGAGTTTAGACGTTGAAGGCGCTAGTAAAAAACGCACGAGGCGCTGATGTGACAATTTTCTGAAACTCCGAATAGAGTTGATAGTAAGCGTACATTATCACAACAGATATGAACAAAATAATAATTAAATATGGTTTTCAAAGGGTTGATATTGTGTATTATTCACATCAATCCTTTAATAAGAGATTATGATTATTTAAAGCAAGTCATGTAATTGAATTAAATAATATAATTAAATTTAATATAAAATAATTATTATATTTAGTGTAAAAAGCAGTGTCGGGATCTAATTGCACAAAGTAGGACTATGTCATGTACTATAAAGTAACAAGGCCCTACTGATGTGAAACGACAGAAGTACTTTTGTTTATTGTTTCGTTTGGCCCATACTAGACAAAGATCTACAAATCAGCAATAACAAAACCTGAGATGAATTTGTAATTAGTTTGTTAAAAATTTCAAAGATGAAATCTCCACTACTCCTTCAGGAACTACGAGGGTTAATGTATTCCGAGTTTAGTTTGGTTTACAAATACAGCCTAAAACTTTCGAAATTGGTTGGTTTCTTGACATAGTTCTTGGCTTTACTTATATTTGAGAAAGAGTCAGGATGAATATAGATAATAATAGATTTACTACTATATTATTTCTGTTGCCTATTTGAACCCAGTTGTTTCGTTTTTCTTCACTCCATTATTACTATGGAAACTGTCAAATTTTATATCTTTATTAAAGTTTGTATTTCGATTTGGACATACCACATTACAACAACTCTTCTTTCATATTGTGACGCTTTTTCTTGATTTGTTGTAACAAAATTTTACATATTTAAATAAGCCTGTGCGAATCCATCATTTTCAATTTCAAATCGAATCCGGATCTTGGCTAACTGACTAGAATCGAATCTGAATCGAATCCGAATCAAATTTCATGCCTAAAAAAATTTCGAGTCGAATCTGAATCTGATCGAATCTCATGCTAAATTTACTATACCAAATCGAACCCTAGTCGAATCCCACCCTTGAAAAAAAGATCAAATATTTTATTTTAAAATAGGTTCAGGTCTGAATTGGTTAATTTATTTTATATTTTATGTATATTTACTATAATAATGTTTCAAATCGAATTTGTGTTGAATAGTATTTTACTATGCTAAATTTCCGAATCCAATTCACTAATAAAATATTTAAAAAAATGTTTATAAACATTTTAGACAACTTTTAGGTTTATTAAAAAATATAATAGATAGCACTAATCTCAAAAAGTGAAAAATTAAATCACCACCGCTTCCCCCTTTTTAATTGTAGGGCCTATTACAAGATATTTACTGTCACAAACAATATTATTGTCCCTCATGTCATTCCTTTACAACCTGGAGCTCAGGTTAATTTCTCTCTTCACTCTACCATGCAAATGGTTTATGGTATAATTATTTTAATTTGATAAGTAGGTAAGTTTAAATTATATATTCAAATTTTGAGCTAAGCCCATCGAATTCAAATATAATATTTATTTAAATTCTAGATTTCGAAACGAATCCGAATGTTCCAATATTAATATTAACATTTCGAAGGTTCGTAAGACTTATATTTAAACAAATAAGGTTTATAAAATCTTGCAGTGGGGGGAGGGGGAATAGGAGGGGAGAAATTTCTAGGGGGTCCACATTTTTAAACCTGTGCTGATCCTTTTGTTCATATTGTATTAACTTGTCTGTCACTTGAGCCACTCTTAACAGGACTTATCTCGATACTTGTCTACCAGTTGGTATTCTCGTGTCGGCCACTTGGTTGTCTATCACTTTGTCCTTCTAGGCCTATATGTGATGTTGTCTACCAGTTGGTAATCTCGTGTCGGCCACTTGGTTATCTATCACTTTGACCTTCTAGGCCTATATGTGATGTTGTCTACCAGTTGGTATTCTCGTGTCGGCCACAAAATAAAGTCGAGAGATATTAACAGTGCTCTTTTTTACTTAACAACCATATATTTTGATTTGCTTTACATTAATATAATTTTTTGTGAAAATGTAAAATTAGCTCATTTTCAACGAACTTTTAAGCATAATTGCGGAGTTATGAGACTGGACTGGATGGAAAAGGGCTCTAGATTTATCCCTCCTCTAACAAATACCATGATTTATGATCGGCTTATAACGTTAAATTTAAAGCAACTTGAGAACTTGCAGCGAGCTTTCTTCTTTACCTTGAGATAAAAAGTTATGGAGTTTTCTTTCCCCTCTTTTTTTTTTTAGCACTGGGTCTTACTACTAGGTCAGTCAGTACTAATTACACTAATGGCTTAAAGATTAGGAAGGTTTAATTGAGAGGAAGTGCACCCGCATTTGTGTGGAAGGAGAGTGGAAAAACTATTTGAGGAAAAAACCCTCTCAGTGCATCCGACCGGGATCGAACCCCAATCTCCCCATCCAAGGCAGTCTAATCCAACACGAGAGTAGCGCGTTAGAACACACGACCACCGAAGCGGTTATCTTTCTTATTGACATGACAAAGGGTAATTCTAGGTTCAGAGCGAAAGGGAGTATAAGCTTAGACAGAATAGAAAAGTAGTTCCAGGAAAAGACAGAGACCATTGTATTTTAAACCGTATGCCCTGACAGTGCTTAATACTTCCTCGCTGACCGAGACGGCCACCTTGATTATATAATAATTATTTGACTGCCTTCAATAATTATAAGCTATTTCCCGCATCAGTGGGCACGAGGACTAACTGTCCAGCTCATCTAGTCTGGAATGCTGTTGGTAAGGAGGTCGTGATTTGAATCCAAGCCGGGGTATTATTCCTAAATGGTTTCCCACTCTCCCTCCACGGAATTTTGTCTGTAGGTTTCTTCTAAATTATACCCTCCTCGCCCCTTCTCCATCAACTTAGTTAACATGCGGATAGCCCAGACGAACCACTTGGTGTAAAAGTGAATCAAGTCACTTTATTGCATTAATCTGTGACTCGATAGCTGATTTGTCGGTTAACTTGTCAAAGAGTCAGTCTTGGTTGATGGCCTGCATTAGGTTGGTGCAATGTAGTGCTTAATAATGGTGTCAGTTCAGCTCCATCAATGAAGCTTGAAAGTGAGCGAGTTCTTGCTAGAGAAAGTGCATAACACTTACAGAAGATAAGGTCCACTAGAGCAATCAACCAGACAATGGTTATAAAAACAAAACAGGGATTTTAATCGTTTTTACAAATCTCCGTCATCAAATACTATTAGATAATAATCCGGTACAAACCAAGAACTAGATTTCTAGCCAACCAGTGCAAATGAAAATATTTGATATATATATATATA
>CABFWO010004643.1:49093-60275 GCA_902155825.1 Timema genevievae
TATATATATATATATATAGAGAGAGAGAGAGAGAGAGAGAGGTGTTTTGTGAAAAGGACCAAAAGTTCCATATACAATGATCCTATCATGGGTCTCAAACTTAAATTAGTTTGTAGGTTACGACTTTTTGAATAATAAAGAGATAAAAGCGAGATTTTGTCACATTCAATACTTTGTATTTGAGTTGTTGAATATCAGATAAATATATTTCACAGCCTTACACAAACAGCTGATATTGTTTTTAAACCAACTAGACCAGACCAATGGTTGGATGCGGCCTGCGGGACTTTTCAACAGGCTCACATTTTTTATTTATTTTTTAAAGTTTTGCATAAACTATGTCTCCATGTAAAATCACTCTACGATTATTAAACATTTAAATGAATAGCTATTGATCCTTAAAGGCTTATTTTTGTATGATGATTGAAAAAATTGCGATGGTAGCTTCTATTTAATAAATTCTAAGTGTAGCTTCTGACATTGGATATATCTAATAAATTCTAATTGTAGCTATTTACACCAGATATATAAATAGTAATTCTAAATGTAGCTATTAATACTGGATATATGTTTATCCATATGTAACCAGTGGCAATAGCTACACTACAATAATTATACAAAAATAATCTTTTAAGGAACAATATATATAATAACTACATGTCATAGAGCTAATTTACTGTCACCCTCTTCAGTGACCGAATGGTCTAAGGCATCACTCTCGTGTAAGACTAGATTGCTGATGAGAGAGAGATCAGGGTTCGAATCCCGGTCGGGTGTAGTGAGGGTAATTTTTACAAAAATTGTTTCCACTCTTCCTCCACACAAATGCAGGTACACTTCCTATAAATTCAACCTTCCTCATTCCTAGTTTAGTAGCATGATTAGTACAAAAGCGTATAACCCGAACAGGTAGTAAGATGTGATGCGAAAAAAACAACACTTTATTGTCCACTGTCCAATAACACTATTATAGCAAGCATGACTATAGGATGCTAAGCTAGTAGTAATAGATTATTATTATTATTATAATTATAATTATTATTACTAAGCACCTCATCTTACTACCCGTTCGGTTATACGCACTTACGCTAATGTGTAATGGTAGGGTGATTGCGAGATGAAATGGAGGACCTACAGTTTAACGTGGAATCCGAACCACGGTGGAGGCCTGGCATTCCTCACATTCACAAGTTGTGATTAATACACGTCTTGTCAGAGGTGAAGGAAGGGTTTGGCAATCAGGTAAATCTGTGCCGGGACCGAGGATTGAACCCCGGACCCCCATGTCACCTTTAGTAGTGATAGAAATTAATAAATTGCTATGGTCTATATAGAACCATGAGGTATTACCACAAGAATGGAAGGAAGGTGTTATAATACCCCATTTTCAAAATAGGAGATAAAACAGAATTTAATAAATATAGAGGTATCTCAATATTACCAACATACTGTAAAATGTTATCTACCAGAATGTTCTTGAGAATGACGCCATATGCAGAATAAATAAATTGGGATCATCAGTATGGATTTCGACGAAATACATCAACAACGGATAAGATTTTTACTACTCGTCAAATATTAAAAAGAAAAGTGGAAATACAACATGATGGTTCATCAACTATAGAAAGATTTTTAAAATGCCTAAGATTCAGGTAAAAGAAATAAATTTTATGAAATTTTAGATAAGTTTGGGTTGCCCAAAAAAGTTTTGCTATGCTAATTGAGGTTTGTTTAATTGGCTGATACGCGCGGCAGGGTACAGGTTGGATCCCACCTATCAGAGACTTTCGAAATAAATAATGGGTTGAAACAAGGAGATGCACTTTCCTCATTACTCTTTAATCTAACCATAGAGTATGCAATTAGGGTAGTGTAAGAATGTAAGAGAGTAGGGAAGGGTTGACATTAAACTGTAGAATGTAGATATTAGGAGAGGCAGATGATTTAAAACTTGTTGGGCAACAGTGAGGAAGCTGTTGCAAGAGATGCAGATATTTTATCAGAGGTTAGTAAGTAAATAGGTTAGTAAGGGAACGCTGAAAAGTGTAAGCATATGATCACACAGAGAACCCAGATTGGAGACGATAAATCAGAGATTACTTCGAACAGCATATCATTTTACAGGGTTAATGAGTTTAATTATTAAGGAAAAATTTAAACTAGCAATAACGATATTATATTGGGAATGAGGAAAATAATACAGTCGGGAAATGCATGCTATTACTCTGTCATTTGGTTCTTGTCATCTCGCCTACTTTCAAGGAATGTAAAACTCAGAATATACAAAACAATATCTTTACCGGCTATTCTTTAAGGGTGTGAAACGTGGTCTCTTAACTTACATGATGAAACAAATTTAGGGTGTTTGAATACAAGGTGCTTAGGAAGATATTTGGTGCAAAGAGGGATGAGGCTACTTGGGAGTAATGGAGGTTACATAATGATGAGTTACATACCCTGTAGTTATCACAATCATAACAATATATTGATAGGATGATCAAGTCTCGTAGATTATGGTGGGCAGGACATGCAGCGCGCATGGGAGATTCTAAAACCATGTTAAGAGTACTGAATGGTAAACCCAATGAGAAGAGATCATTTGGAAGACCTAGACGCAGATGGGAGAATCTTGAGGGAGATAGGATGTAATGAGGTGGACTGGATAGAACCAGCTCAAGATAGAGATAGGTGGCGTACTTTTGTAAGTGTGGTAATGAAGTTTCGAGTTACTAACGACAGAGAGTAAGTAAGTATAGGATGCATGGTCCACAAAAATAGTAAAATAAATAAAGGTAACTTTATCTGATGAATGCCGACAAGAAAGGATTTAATTCACAGAGTAAGAAAATTAACGAGTTAATTCAAGAAAAAAATTAAGCTTAATATTGAAAGCAGCAATGATTGTAGTGAATAGTTAGCGATTGAAAGGTATTATAAAATGATGTGTAAGGTAAAAGAAGTTAAAACATCTGAAAACAAATTATTTGTAACATAGAAGTAATATAGAAGACAAAGGGTATGCGCACATTGAACGCTGGTTGCAAGCGCCGACAAGTGGAAACCTGCAAGCAGGAATATGTTGTATTAATTAACCGTCGCATAGTAAACGCTTGAGCTTGTGTCTGCGTGCCGGTAGTCTGCGCTCATCCGCTAGCAGGCAAGTTAGGAGTGTTCCTGGCGTGTTGCGTTCTGTGTTGAACGTAAATAATTGATTCTTATTAAGTTATTTGTTTTTAAATATAGTATTTCATAAACTAAATTTAAGTGTTTGAATTTAATATGGCGGAAAGTGAAATAATTGACATTGACTTATTACCTAGTTTCGTTCTTCTTAAGTATTTAAAAAACCTATCATTGTCTTCTTTAAGTTTTGTAAAAAGATGATGGTACCTCTCATACATTTTTCTACCGTTATTTATGTCGTTAATACCCATTTTTTATTAGCCAAAACTTTGGGAACAGCGCTATCCATTAAAAATAATTCATCTTTACTGGAACCTACACTTCAGCTCACAATCTTCCAGCTTATACTGCGAGAGCGTCAGCGCCGGCAACCAGCAAGCAGGAACTAGCGTTCACTTCGAGCGTACCCTAAAGAGGCAGGACGCCATTGCTTCGTTGCTTGGTAAATAACAAATTAATCGTAGACTCCCTCGAGGGGAAACAAAGTAAAAGATCTCGATACTAAAGTGAAACAGAGAATATGTATTTACATACAACTGTTCGTAAGAGAACCAGAGATAAGAATCAACATTTGATTATATGTTTATTGATAGGGATTTGGATAGACAATAGGAGTTTTCCACCGGGCGCTGATTCGTTATCTTCTCTTAGCACCACGGCTTACTACCCGTTCAGGTTATACGCTTATGTACTAATTATGCTCATGGTTTTAGGGTTGAGGAGAATTTTACCTATATGAAGTGTACCAGCATTTGCATGGATGGAGAGTGGAAAACCATTTTGTAAAAACCACCCTCAATAAACTCGACCGAGTGTCGAACCTCAATCTCCCTGTCATCGGCAATCTAGTCTAACACGAGAGTAATGCCTTAGACCGTGCTGTCACCGAAGCGAGTTTATTCGTTATCGCTAGAGATGGTGTATTTAGGTAAAATTCCACAACTGCCTATTTTCTGGGATTCATCTGAAAAGCACCTTTTTTTTTATTGCAAAAGCTTATAATTGCCCTTTTTTTTAAATCAATTTTTCTAAAACTACTTTTATATTATCTGTAACTCATAAAAATATATTATAAAACTAAAATTTTAACTTTTAAGAAATAATATTTATCCATGCGGCTAGTTTTAATACACACTAAACATTATTTATAAAAATATAACAGCATTGATATGTGGTGTTGCAATCCTTTTATTGCATGACCTATGGAGATTAACTTCATACTTTAAACGGAAGTCACTTTGATTTCTATTGAGTCTTTTAGAGTATATTCAAACCGGTTTCTTTCAATATTCATATATAAAGATTGTAAATTATAATGTTTGATTATTTATTCCTGTCCTGGAGACCTAGTTAAGGAATGTTGGAACTACCAGAATAGCTCTTTAACTTTATAGACCTATGTGGTTGTGCAATCAGTTCCAAATGAGGAATAAAACTAAGACTAAGAGATCAGTTGTCACATGCATCGCGGCAAACCATAATAATTCACAATGTCAAGTGGATTTAATCGAAATGCAGACGTAAACAAATGGAGACCTTTGCGTTATATTCAACAATCATGGTCTCTTCACAAAAAGCACTGTACTCAAGCCACTTAAAGCAAAAACAAATGAAGTTGCCTATGATCTAATTGATATATTGTTCTTATTTTGGAGCACAATTTTTGGCAATTGAAAAAAGTATAAATTATAATTAGTCATAGATAATCAAAGTTTAAAACTTTTCCATGGTAAATCTATGGATCAGTCGAGTGGTAAAATCAGTATGTTTGTCGTTACACTCCGTCCCGTGAGCCAACGTGCCAGGATGGATAGGCAACGGAAAATAACTGTAGGCTTCGTTTTGATCTTGTTTATTGAAAGAGTAGAGTATAATGTACTAGTGTATAATGAGATATAGTATTTTGAACTAATTGAAAGAGTTTAGAAAAAGGTCCTCGTTCTATCAAAAACCTAAATACTAATAAGTTTGCATAGCAAATAGTAGAAAATAATATATTATAACATTTATCTTATTTTATAAATAAATTAACTACGGTAAATTGTGAAAATGTATTCTGAAAATCAGAAAGTGGTTAGCCAGAGATGGGAGGCTATAAACATTTGAGCCACAAGATTTGATTATCACGGGGAATAAATTTGTTGATAACTTATTTTTATTTTTAGTAGGTACAAGGGGGTGCTGATAAGTCATTGGCTTTCCCTATTTGACTCATAATCCGAGTTAAAATTCCTGTATTATGTGAATCGTCTTTGTTTTCAATGTTTATCATACAAATTTCAGAATATTATTTCGTATTTCTAATTTTTTTTTTTTGGTCTGAAGGGAAAAAGGCAACAACCGAGATTTCACGACAAAAAATGAACATTTTGTAGAATGATACAATCATTGCCAACTACTAGGCAAAACATTTTGACAGACTCAGGCAGGAAGTGATCTTCAAACATCGTGGAAAGCTTTCAAGAGGATTGTTTTTTCAGGACAGTGGCTGTCCTCACACTCCGGCCATCTCACAGCAGACATTGGCAGATCTACGTTTTGAGGTGCTCTACCACTACATCTAACATACTCACCTGACTTAGCCCCTTCTGAATATATATATATAAAAGAGTAGTTAGAAATAGGGCTTTCTATTACACAGAAAAGAGCTTAAGTGCACTCGCGTTTGCCTCATAAGACGTATGTATAAGAGTTGAGTCCGCCTATGTCCATGGGATTTCAATTACACAAGAGTACCTTATGTCCATCGCTCTGCCCCCTTATTGCAGGCCCCCTCCCCTCCTTGCAGCCCCCTTCCAGCCCCTCCTTTATCCTTCTCCCGATTCCACCCTCCATCCCGTACTCTTAGCGCCTATCCTCCCAATCTTTTCTTACCATGCCCACCGATCGCTCCTCTCCCCTCCTCCCAGTCTCCTTGCCCCAGCCTTCATCTGCACAACTTCCAGTCCCCATCCTGTACTCTCACCTCCTTTGAGCCATACGACTTCTTGTATCCATCCTTAGCAAGAGGTAGTCTGCCTCGATCGTGACCGTGTTGATCCCATCCAGCTCCAATCCTATCCTCTTACCACCCACCCCGCTTACCAGCCGTTCTTTAAAAGGGGACAGCTTCGATCTTGTACCTTAAACGATGTATCCGTAATCTTGCTACCAGCTCCTTGATACCTGACGGCTTAGATATTGTAACTTAAACGATATGTCCCTCCTGCTTACCACCCATCCCTCAAAATATTATGAAACGGTTTGAAACTGTACGAAACGGTTTGAAACGGTACCAAATAATTATGCATCATTCTCCACCCGACATCTTAAACGTTTAGACCATTCATCCTTTAACTTGCACATCGAGAGCCTGAAATGGGGATATTTTTTAAACAAGCAAAACTCTAAATAATACTCTGATGAGTGAATGCTGTTGCAAGTTTCTTAATCTTACCGTAAGTTGTAATGTTTTTGTCAAATAGCAATCCACTTTAAACCTACCCTACCTAACTTAGCCTAACCATCTTCCACCTAGATATCTCGAACCTAAACATCTCATGTACAGTCAGCTATAGTCTATCTGCATATTCATTTTAAAAACTAACCGTCCTAAAGAATGTGTACTTTATAAACAATCATGACATGTTATAGGACCCAAGATGTCCGGCCTATCATACAAGTAGCAAATGTATCCTCCAATACTGTCACACATCGACGGGTCGTGGTCATTGGCGGGGAAATCCCGGTTGGCAAACACCACCTTCAACTGACTCCTCAGGAATGTGGTCAAGTCTTACGCATCACTTATTAAGACATCTCTAAAATATCAAGACATTGGTAAAAGTACAGGATGGGGACTGGAAGTTGTGCAGATGAAGGATGGGGTAAAAAACTGGAAGGAGGGGAGAGGAGCGATTGGTGAGCATGGTAAGAGAAGGCTGGGAGGATAGGCGCTAAGAGTACAGGATTTGGAATCGGGAGGAGGAGAAAAAAGGGGGTGGGAGGGGGCTGCAAGGAGAGGGGTGGCAGAACGACGGACATAAGGTACTCTTGTGTAATTGAAAGCCCATGGACATAGATGGACTCAAATCTTATACATACGTCTTATGGGGCAAACGCGAGTGCACTTAAGCTCTTTTCTGTGTAGTAGAAAGCCCCCTTTCTAACTACTTATAAGAACTACGTCTTCTGAATATATATAGCCTGTTCATTAACTTCAAGAAAAACCCGAAGAGAAAAAATGTTCAAGCATTGAGGGGAAAATAGCTGCTGCTGATGACTGATGTGGTATCTATAAAACACAGTGAAGCCAAATGTAATATGGAAGAAAGTAATGCTTTACAATAATTTAAGTATATAATTATATATATACTTAATATATTTATTAAGTATATATATATATACTTAGATTGGGGGATGAACTATTATCATTAAGGAAACCAGCCGTTACTGAATTATACTCTAATAAATTAAAAAATTACACTTAGGCACGATAATTATCACGCGAAAAATCAAAAATAAGGGAATAAGCACAGTTAGTATAGTCTTAAGGAGGGAAAGGAGTATGAAGCTGCAAGTACAAGATCAAAACTTCCATAGTAAACCAGATGGATGTGTTAAGTAAGTATTCCTAGTCCCCTACAGGGTTATTAAAAATGAAATATGCAGTTTCAACATTATATAAAACCAAAACTATTCAAGATATTGAGACTCATGATGATGCACCATTTTATAGGGAAACTCTGGAAGTTTGTTACAGCAACTTCAAGATGTTTGATATGTGCAGCCTTAGTCACATGGCATAAATCAACGTGGAAGTCAAATTCTTGCCAAACACTCATTAACATATATTCAACAACTAGAGCAATAACTGTTGTTTCATGTCAGCTAAATCAACAGAAGATGGACAAAGAAAACGTTGTGACTGGATTGGGACGTTATTATTTCGATATGCTTAATATATGTCGTGTGACTAAGGGTGCAAACAATGAACCTCTTTAAGTTCCTGTAACAAACATCTAGAGTTTCTCTACAAAGCGATGCATCATGAGTGTCAATTCCTTAAATCGTTTTGATTTTATAATATGTTGGAACTGTATATTTCATTTGTAATAACCCTATATATCAAGCTCACAACCGCTACTATTTAGAAGCTAAGGTTAAAATAAAGAATTTCGGCCATCATCTTGGAACATACTCGTTCTTTATTGTGGTTCCAATTCAAAACATTGTTGCTAAGAATGTACACTAAGGGCCAGTTTCATAGTCAGATTTAGTACGCCTCAAGTGCGGCGCTATACTAAATACAAGACGTCACCTACCTGAAATTGAATGGAATGGGCCAGTTTCATATGCGAAACTGGCCCATTCCATTTTGATCTAGGTAGGTGTCGTCCTGTATTTAGTATCGACTCGCACTTTAGTCGTACTAAATCTGACTATGAAACTGGCTCTAACACATCGCAAAGTGAGAAAAATATGTAATAAAGTGCGGTATAAATAGATTTTAGGCTTGTATCCACCATATTACTAGGTTCCTTATCCCAATGAAGACATAACCACAATAAATATGAGCCATCGGCTATTTAAGGGGCATCTAATCAGTCCACCATAGAAGTGAAGAGGATAATTCCCCCACTTAATCCGGGCTCTTGGTGTGGGGTAAGTTTGCACTTTCATATGTAACGGCTGGCATTGCAGAGGAAGTATGAGACTCAGCCTTAGATATTTTCTGACAAAGCCTAACCAGGCGTTAACCAAAGTTGTCCAGTTGGGAGGTCGTGGTGGTGTCTGGACCAAATACTCCTGGCCGAGACCAGATACGCTCGACCAACCACTTGGTGTGTCGCTGACAGAGGACTTAACACTTTCCCTCCTTCCGGCACGGAATATCGCAAAGAGATTCAGCTATACAAGTGCGCTGTCTACACGTCCGTTGTCCGGGGTCAACCAATATGAGAACACCCTGTACGACCTAGCCCTAGCAAGCATACCAACACCATTGGGAAATCCTTGGAGTCAATGTCAGACACATCACAGTCCATAGAGCATCCCAACACCATCTGATGGATGGAGACACCAGGAAGTAGTCAGATGGTTTAGGGTCCATTCAAAGCAATAAAACCATATTTTAAATTAACTAATTAATTTATGAAGCCATTTGAATGCCAACGAAGAAGTGGCTTGGCAGACCCTTCCTTAGAAAAGGTAACCTTAAAGTTAATATAAAGATAGGAGGATTTGAGAGATGTATTATGTGGCATGGACACACTCCCACGTATGCATCCAGTATCCTTTCATGTGCTATATGTGTGCCTACAATTATGTAGAACGTACAATATAAACTTACACGCAAAGTGCAGAGTCGAAATTAAATATATATTCGTATGTATTCAAACGTTGCAGCCTAACAGACTTAATCGGCGATTAAATAGAAAATAATGCCAACACAGTATTGGGAATGCAAGCTGAAAAAATATTAACTTTATCAGCCAGAAACTATCCCCCACTAATTTGGAACAAAATGTTGTATTTACAGTTCCAGAGGTTTATAAATATTTTGGTCGTGGTTTTAATAGTGAATTAATCTGGCTTGTATGGATTGGGAACCAAATAAAGGGCACTGCAAATACTTTATAAGCGCAATGAGATATTTTTAGCAGATTCCAATAATATTGAACATTATGATAGGGGAAGTTGCCACATCCATTGGGAACAATCTTGAAATATTAATAAACTGTAATAGCTTAAATGTTAATATAGGTTTCAGCTGTTTGACATGCATATTCTAATCACTAGTTATACCAGTACAAGAGTTACAAACTGACTAGATGTGTAAATACTTAATTCCAAACGATTAAAACTAACAAGAAACCAAAGGTGACTGAATAATTGTTTGAAATCAAGCACAACTAGTATACAATTTTATGCCCGACATGGAGTTTAGGCAGGGCTGTCTCAAAATATATTTGCATTTCCTTCTTCCTTTGCTATGGGAGTAGCGCATCAATGCTACAATAATGAGTGGTTTAACATCACAACAATGCTGGTAGAATGATTCTGTTGGCAGAATTGGTGTGTTGGCAGCAAAACACTGTTTGTATAACGAGTGTGTTAACAGCACAATGTTTGTAGAATGTGTTAAAAGCACAAACATTCTAGTCGAGCGAGCACAACAACGGTATGTTGACAACTTACAGAATCCACTGAACGTGATGAATCCAGCCACCATCAGCACCGGGTGTAAGTTGAACTGCTGAGCGGGATTCTCTGTCCATGCGAAGCCCTTCCTGTAGTAGAGGACCCAAAAGAGGGTGAGAGTGAGGGATCCGAGGAGGAGCAGGCTTGCCAACACCACCACCAGCATGTACTCGAACCAGTTACCACACGCCCACTCGTTCTCGTCCTCATAGTGTCTGTGTCTGAAACCAAACACGTTCACATGTTATCAACACTATCTACGTAGTCCAGAGATGGTTGATCACTATATTAAGATGGGGTGATAGTGAGCGTGAGTTTAGGGAAGTATTTTTGAAGTTTTTACAGCATAAACATTTTTGGCCAAAATAAATCAAATATTTATTCTATATAAACATATAGTTTAGTTTTCTGCACATGCTAATTTCAACAGTCCTTGAATATCTGTCAGATGTGTCCTGGAATTTAACGACAACTTTTTCTCTTAATTTAAAAAGTTTGTCACCAAATGCCACCATGCTCATGCCAGATATTCAAAAACTGTTGATATTAGCACGTGCAGAAAGCTAAACTCTATGGTTCTATAGAAGAAAAATTTGATTTATTTTGTTCAAAAAATGTTTATGCTATAAAAACTGCAAAATTAGCTCACTAAATTCGCGCTCACTAGCACCCAACCTCAAGCACAACTTTCGAATAGTTTGAATATGACTGTGGCCTCAAAAACATGAATGTGTGTAACTTTTTCTTTCTTTCTTCAATGGCCCTGAAGACATTTTCTTCAAACATTCAGGAACACCACCCGATTCTCTTCCGATGC
>CABFWO010004644.1:0-33344 GCA_902155825.1 Timema genevievae
ATTGCAACGGTCAAGAACAAGCGGAGTAAATAAGGGATGTTAATTAACTGTAAGTTAAATTTAAGATGGAGTAGGATCTTCCAATTAGTGGCAAGGCATAACCTATGACTCTACTGACACACACTCCGCTACTTCTTTTCTACTTCTACACTTAATCCTGTTTATATTGTGTAGTTTGTTTTTTTCTTTATCTCTACCTCTATTGACTAACAAACTCAATATGTTCATCGTTTTTATTGCCACACTTCCTGTGTCAATCTACAACCTGAATTTATTGATAAAACCTACATTAACGCGAGCGAAGCCGCGGGCAAAAGCTAGTATATATATATAAATTAAGCTAATGTTGTAGGGGTGAGAAAGATAAAATTAAGATGATTTGTACGTGCATAGAAGAAGATTTAGAAAACATCTAGGAAAAATCATCCAACTATACCCGACTGGTATAAGAACCCTGTTCTCCAAATCTTAGTCAATCCAAACTATTACGAGCACAGTGACACCTTAGTCCATGATACCACTTAGATGAGTAACTTTTCCGTTATTTACAATTTTATTCAGGATTTTCTATCCGTAATTAAATATTGTAGTAAAAATATCCAAAAAATGTGACAACTTATGACAAATACATCACTCCCAAACATTATTATTTAGAGAGTAAGACGAAAGCTAGTCCCTTTCTTACACTTTAATAAGTACATGCTGTCAGTAGCACTACATGAACACGTGTAATTAGTCAAGGGCTCCCAAAAGTTGAGCCATGGCCACAGACAAGGATATACCAGAGCCTCGGCCTTGCCGAATTCTCGCCACGCTTATTGGGCCAGGTTGAGTCCATCAACACTGGGGTTCGCTAGTGTCAATGCTCAGTGAAAAAAGCACTTCCAAATGTGTAGTTGTTAAACAACTCACTTTTAAAATGTTAATCTTAAAGGGACCATTGTAGTCGTAATGTTCAGTCTGCGTAAGCTCTTTGTGAGTTAGGATTATGTGAAGAAGGGGCTGGGTCTCTACCTGAACCTAGTTTTGTGGAAGCCAGCCAATTGACTTGAAATGTATATATATGATTCCTCTCTCTAGTAGAACAATGTTTAAAATTCCCCTCGATGGCACGTAACGATACCCGCATGGAATTAATCAAGCTATATCAAGGGGCGCAGCCATTTTAACCTGAAGGCTATGGTTCTTGTGTATGTTCATCTGTGGCCATGACCCATCTGCGTTTTTCAATCTTAAAATGAGTGATCTACAATATTTCTTATGTTTCATACAAATTAATGGAGGGTAAAAGATTGAAGTGAAAATTTTTGATATTTTAAATAAGCCTGAATATAAAGATACGTTATGACATTAAAAAAAAATATTAGTCATTGTTTGGATTTAAATTATGTTGGAGTTAACGGTTATTTAAATTAGTATTATATAATTAGAAATTCATGTATTTGATTTTAATCTATAAATTATTAAAATTTATATTTTTATTAAAAATATGATATGTGTTTAAACCTAAATAACCTAAACTATAAATAGTTTTAAAACTAGCTCTTCAACCAAAAACTATAGGTAACTTTGAGCTAGATTAGGATTAAAAAACTCACTGCCCGAGAGACAGATCTGGCAGGCCCACTTATTTGCAACACTTTTGTATTACTATCTGGCCCGTATGCATGATATTTTTTGTCCTTAAATAGTTAACAACTTATTTCCTTTTGTTGTTGTTGTATTTTTTGCAGAGTCAAAGACAGTTATAATAATGATATTGTTGATTGACCTAAGCTAATAAAAATAAACCTCCCTTTTCAGACAACATCTGCTCTGGTTTGAATGTGACAGGAAGTTCCTATATGGTTTTTCCACCCTACCTCTATGCAAATGTGGATTAATTTCTTCTAAATTATACTATGCTCATCTCTTATCCCCTCACGTGATTACAATGTTTATATCCCGGACAGGAAATAAGATGTGGTCTTAAAATAAATAAATCAAATAAGATTTTTCTAAAGGCTATGGCCCACAACATTTTCTAGGTTTGTAAATTTGGCCCTTTGAATAATTATTCTAGTGTGATAACACTGAACTATATGGTCATATCTCACCTTCCTACATTCTTCTGTGGGCACGCAAACAAAATTCATCAATCTCGTATGATCTGGTTTAATGGTAAAAGGGTATTTTAGGTTCCGAATCCTTCCTCGATGTACTCAAGTAATTATCGTTTTTTAAATAGTTTCCTACACTTATTCAAAGTAAATGCTAGTTAGTACACTCCCTAAAATACACCGTACCCCACTATTACCGACTCCCCTCCCTCTAATGTAAATATGACAAGAAGTATGGGTCTAACATTTACTGTGGCTTTTATTGACTCTTAGTTCCTCTCTGGGCGTGTTTGTAGACAAAACAAAGCTTTATTCCTGACGGAGGAGATAGTCTAGCGGTACCCCATCAATATAGGCTTGGAATAATAATGTTGTGTTCTCAGCTGTAGATAATCGTATTCAATTATCCTTACATTTAGCGGTGGCCATTTGTAAAGTTGTCCTCTCCGCTCAGTTAAATCAGATAAACCATATATAACAAGCTGGTGTAGGATGTGAAAACACTACTCATAAATAATCTGTAGACGTTTAATTAATTTTATATAAAAATAGACAGAAGTTGTTCTGTCCTTGCTCACTATTTTAAAAATTCTAGGTATATCAAATTAGTCATTATATCATGTTCTTATCATTAATACAGTTGAGATTTAGGCTGGTGACAGATTGACGTTTTGGTCGCTGCGACACAAACGCTGCGACCAGGTTACTCTAGTGTGTTGCATTGTTTCATATGATAGGGGTCGTTACGTCCAGGAAACGCTCACATCAACTTTTTCAAATCTGTCGTGGCGTTCGTACCGCTAATCTCATATGAAACACTGCAATACTCTAGAGCGACCTGGTCGCGGCGTTTGTGCCGCAGCGACCAATATGTGACAAAAACGTCAGTCTGTCACCGGTCTTAGATTTAGATTTCAAGTTGAGATATATCTTATTCTCCTTGGATGAGAAAATTATATTTTTCCTTTTATATCAAGCTAGAAAACAAATGAATACTATAATCAGTAGAGTATTATCTTCATAGAGAATAACTTGTGTTCACGTGAGTTAATGTGTAAATATTTAAAAAGAGAAATTTGCCCTAGATACTCGATCGATAACTAAGAGTAGTAAATTCAAATCACATAAGGTGATCTATTACAAAAAAATCTTTTGAGTGAGGAGAGTGTTTGGAGTGGCTATTATACCCCTTCCTGACAAATCTCAATCTTCTACCAACATGATAAGTCTTTTTTTTTTAGTATCGTGTCTTACAACCTATTTAGTTTATACGCATATTATGTATTAATTACGATGATAAACTAGGGATGAGAAAGGTTGAATTTATAGGAGGTATACCCACGTTTGAGTGGATACAGAATGGAAAACTGTTTAAGAAAAACCACCCTCAGTACACCCGACCGGTATTTGAACCCCAATCTCCATGTCATTGGCAGTCTAGTCTATTGCGAGATTAATGACCAAGAACATACAGCCACTGAAGCAGGTTCAGTGAGAAGTTATTTTCTTCCATAAGTATTGGAAATTTCTAAATCCCGCTTTTCACCTAGCTCCTTTTAGAAATATTTAATATTTAGGAATTATTGGGGTATTTTTCAGTAATCCTAGATTCCCACTACTTTCTTGGCATTTTAAAAAATTCCTATGTCTCCTAAAAGTATAACGTGGTTTGGGAGTGTTTGAGCATTACACACACACAAACAACATTTCAATTTTATATATTAGTGTGATTTAAGATTCCTAGGTTTCTTCGTTTTGGAATTATAGCACCTACATACCTACCTACAACCATACATATATACCAACAAACACAGGTTTTATATATTATATATATATATATATGATGATTGATTATTTGTTCCCATTGTCACGCCTTCCACAGTTTTTGAGTTATTGCTCTGAATAGACTAAAAAGTAGTGTTTAAAAGTCAAAATGATTTTTTTCAATACTGATGTGAATAATTAAATTTGTAAACCTTTAAAAGTTGATAAAATAAAATAAATAAAAACAAATAAAATAATACAAACAAATTTAAAGTGTTATTATACCTACAATATTCACTTGTCCAAGGTAATAGACACTTATCTGATACCCACACTATGGGTGCGTGGACATTAGCTTGAGCGTCTTCTTGTCTGGTCACTGGTTATGGGTAGGTTGGGGCTCAAATCTCGGTCAGATGTACTTGAGTATTTTCATAAATTATTTATATCCATCCCTCCACACAAATGCTGGTACAATTTCTCCAAACCGTCTTCCTCTTCTCTATTTTAATAGGTATAAATGTGTGGATAGCCCGGACTGCGTTGTAAGACGAATAACACGCACACTGTTTTAAATAACATTTTATAAGAATTTCAATATTATTAAGTATCTTTGTCACAAAAATAACATTTACTATCACATAATATGTGCGATACATTTGATTTGTATTCCTTCAGATATATCAATAAGGTTTTACCACAAAGTGAATTAAATTTGTAGTTGAACTTAAAGGGATGTTAAATTTGAAGGGTCACTCTCGCTTTCTTGTAAAAATCCATAGGGTAGGTAGGCTGAAAAAGTCCTTCAGCGTAAATAATTTACCTATCACTTGCTTCAGTGGCCACATGGTCTGAGGCGTTACTCTTGTGTTAGACTAGAATCCCAATGAGAATGAGAACAGGTTTAGAATACCAATCGGTTAAAGTGAGTGTATTTTCCAGAATGGTTTTCAACTCTCCCTTTAAATTCATCCTTTCTCATCCCTAGCTCAATAATGTCATTAGTACATTTGCGTATAAACTGAACTGCTAGTAATATGTGGTTCTAAGAAGTAATCCATCACAGAAATAACTTTGAAGAATAGCCAGAGTAACGAAGCTTCGTTGAGGCCCTTTGATTCCCATCAAGAGTTAAAGGAATTAGTGACAAAAATCAAATAAAATGAATGGGCTGTATCAGATGTCAACAAAATATGTCACATGGTGTATGGAAAGAAAAAAGGAAAACTGAACAAGATAAAACACTACGTTTTGCGACACCATTATAAAATCCAAGAAAATCTTTCTGATAGACATTTCTGTACTTTCAGAAAAATATTATACCATGGGTTTTTGTTAGCATCACGTTTTACTACCCGTTTGGGCTTTAGGCGCGTGTAATAATTACTCTTATTTGTTAGTGACGAGGAAGGCTGGATTTAGAAGAAGTGCATCAGCATCCAACTTGAAGGAGGGTTTAAAAACAGATATGGAAACACCTTTATGTACACCCTATAGTGATTAGAGCCCAGATCTCCCCTTCATCGATACTCTAGTATATCACCTTAGACCGTGTGGCCACCGAAGTGGGTCAACCTTAAGTAATTTGTAGGAATAATTATTAGAGCAGTAAATATCATTTTAATAATGCACCTATTACACTGATTTAAAATAAAACACAACCAGCTATGCTGTAGCGTAGTGGAATATAGTTTAACTTTGTTTACACACTTTGAAAACGAGTTATACTTACAATAGTGGTCATATTCTTTGGAAGCTGCTAAAGGGAATGGTTTGTCAATTTACATGTAAATTTAGCTTTGAGTTGAGACGAACATGACACAAGAGGGAAGCGAGGTGTACATTAACTTTATATCATTTCAGAACTCTCCAACTACAAGCCTTTAAGACTGTGTGTCAATCATACAAAATTAGGAGATGTCAAATGGGGTTAGTTGACTATTTTATTCATTAGTACGTTTAACACAAACGTTATTAAGAGCCCTACTTACTCCAATGACAGGACCTAAATCGGTAAAACAGCTCGAACCAGACGTAGCATCGTGGAGTGTTTTGATATATTATACTTTAAGCAAACGTTTGAATTGAATGCAGTGAAAATTTCACATTTTATAATAAAAATAATACGCAATTTAACAATCATTATATTCAAATTAATAAACCTATTAATTGAATCTCAAGCTTATTTTTGTTGTAATCTACTCCGAAAATTACACCCCGATACGTTTTAAAACGTAAACCTGTATCTAATTTAGTTTACTGTTTAATTGGTCGTTAATTGGGCTTTTAATAAGCTAACAGGTAAAGGAGAGGATAGTTGTGAATTTATTTCCTGCTTGAATTTATAACTGTACAGCCTATACGCATTTAACAACGTTAATTATTAATTAAGTATAAGGAATATATATATTAGAGAAAATGTGACCGTATTTTCATGGAATAAGAATGAGTAATCATTTATAAAAATAATATCAGTACACCCAGCTGATATTCAAAACCTGGCAAATCCCTCACTTCGTTGAAATCTACTCCGAGTAGCTACCGTTGTGGGTATGAAAGTAGCTAACGAAAATGTGTGACATACCGCATCTAGAAATAACCGTGAAATAACGCCGGGAAAAAAATAATAACAGCTTGAAGAAATACTGCTCAAGGCAATCGGACAAGAGATCGAACCGAGTTGAATCCTACAAATCAACCGGTTGTTATGATATAGAATTATAAATCCCAATAATTTATTATTCGCATTTGTATTCAAAATCATGACATTATAAATGAGAGCGAGTAGTAAGATTTATTTGTTTTATGTTGCTAAGTTTCAAGGTATGGCGACATATTTCTACGTCTCTGCTTGTAACGACTTAGAAGTAATATCAAATGGGACAAACACTCACCAACCAAGCGGCCCGCTCTCGGAAGACCTAAGCACGACTCACACCACTAACACCGACCTACGCACTCCAGATTAATACCCGTCAGACTGAGCGGCGCGCCTGAGTTAGCTGACCGCAAGAGTCGAACACGTGTCCAGCCAGCCAGAAAGAAGAGTTCCGTGTCCGGCCGCGTGTAGCGTCTGGGCGCTTCGACTTTTCACTCGAACCTACTGGATCCTTCGATTGCTATGTTCTCCAACCTTCCATTTTCTTCGGTTCTTCCCCCCCTCTGGGAACTATCTGTTGTATATATACGGCTACGCCGGTAATGTAATGTAATGTAATGTAACTTTACTTACTACACCAGAATCTTATGGACAAGAGGTGAGAACGGCGACTAGGTCTCGGGGATTGTTGTTATTCAAGTCATAAATTCTGTTTCGGCGTCATGGGGGGACTGTATTCAAAATTACCCTTTTGGACTTTAAATACGTTAAACTCATTATTAATTTGAAATTGCTATGCCATGCGCTTCCCGCGGCATGTAGAAAGGTCGTCGCCCTTCGTCACCCATCTAAGCTGGGATTCAAACCCACCCAAACTTTATTGTTAGTTACAATTGTAAATACTTGTTTATTATTAAAGCGCACTGAGTGTGTCAGCGCGCCCCGGGTTTGAAACCCGTCTTATAAGCTTCTTTTTCTTCTATTTAATGACAACTGTTTCAATCAAATTGATTGCTAAAGTAGTATGATGAAGCAGGACTTAGCTCATTCTTGCATTAGAGGGTTGTTGTATTGATGTGACGCCAAGCTAATTATGAACGTTTCAAATATTAAACTCTACACTATACTTGGTTGTCGTCACGTAGGTTTATGCAGTCAGGCCTTATGCCTTGTTTTGGAAATCAGTATACTAAGTATTAAGTTTAGGAACCAAGGGGCTAAGGTCCATAAAGTTAGTTCGATGCCAGAGATCCTAGATTTTGTATAATGTTATTTGAATATTGAGCCCAACACGTTTAGTGTTGTTTTTTGTAACCATTCTGATGTTGATTTGAGAGTAATTGTCTTGATGAATAATAGAGAGGTGCGCTTCACGCACGATGTGTGTATTCTCAAATATTGTGATATTGTTGTTTTCAATAAAAAATTCATTTTGTCCAATCAGGTGATTAATTTGCTTGATTTTCAGCCTTCCCTCACCCTATAGATATTAATGGATATAAAAGGGGGAGTAGCATGTTTAAAAAGACAACGCAGTTTGGTCAACAGAGAAGCACCTGGATAATCACACCTTTTTTTTTTCCTAAGAAGTTTCAAAAAGGATAAATCGCTTGATATACCCCTTTAGGGTACGCATCTACTCACTTTCCTTCCTGACGAGGACCCATGTAGGTAGTCGATGAAATCTTAATCCGTGCTCTAAATCTCACGTGTCAGGAACTGTCATGTATATGACGTGATAGTAGATATTTTAAATTAAAAATCTACAACGTGTGAAATATCTAGCAAAAAACTGTCCATCCCCTTAAAATAAAAAAACTATAAAACATTAAAATATTTATTTTCTAAGATAAGACATAATACTTTATTATTATTGTTATTATTATTATTGTTATTATTGTTGTTATTGTTATTATTGTTGTTATTGTTATTGTTATTATTATTATTATTATTATTATTATTATTATTATTATTATTATTATTATACAGAATAGCAAACTTGGATCCAATTCAATCATTATATCAAATGTCACTCTAATGGTGGCGAACAAACTTTAATATATCAAGCTAGTTCTTTAAACGTCAGACGGTGAGGAATTCCTAACGCCAACCACATGGCTAATTGGTTTCAGGTTCAACTCATTGTAGCCTCACGTGTCTTTCAGTAACTTCGTCCTCTCCCCAGCCTCAACTCCCTCCTTTCTCCTTTCTCCATTCAACCTTTGTGTAAAGAGCACTCGGTCGCCTTGACTCGGCCATCCCCATCTAACCGCGTGAATTGTTGTGGTCGTTGTGGCGTGTGGGATGAATTAATGGTGATTATGGATAACCATATTATCAGGAACCATCCAGTTTACTTGTTTCCTTTTCGGATCTCCTTAGCAAGCCTCCCCTCCTACATCCACCACTTACTCCCTAAATAATGTCTAATTTTCATATAAAGAATTTTATTTGACAGCTAGAAAAGTCACTGGACCTAATTTTCACGTATTCATACGTCAAGCTATGAGATATTCAGATATTATTTTCGATATATATCATCAAAACCTTTAACATTAGCAATAATAAAATAGTAAAATATTATCAAATTTTGAGCACAAAAAAAGTTTGCATTTTATATAACACTCTTCTTAATAAAATTTGACTATAGTAGAAAATCCCTTTTATTTACTTATAAATCTGAGTGCAGTGTCATTAGTTTGTTTCGATTATGTAAGTTAATTTTAAAGTAAATGCAGACGCATCAGCTTGAAATGGGACCAAGTAGGCCAGTGACAAATCAGATGTGATGAAGCACTCTCAGTGAAACCGGCTAATATTGAAGATAGACTTCCCCGTCATCGTTAACTTATTATTTTGTAAGACTTAAGTCTTATCCCCGTGGTTCTCAACTAAATTATGTTCATGGCACACCCTTGAATAAAAAAAATGTTTAGTGGCACACTTGAAGAGAGTATTATATTGTCTCAGTAGATACATAAAGTATTTTATTTTTAGATATCGGAATATCAACACTTAATGAATATTGCCATGAGAATACTGGCATTTGGCCAGAAATCTTGTTAACTGATTTTAAAATGTCTTGGTCAAAATATGCAATTCCCGTGTCCGATTAAAAACTGTTGAGATAAGTATATGTTAAGAAAAAACACAAATATTTACTTAAACAATAATTGATTTATTTTGGCTTTAAGGAATCTCTATTTGATGAGAAATTACAATCTTAACTTGAGTTTCCTTTTATCCCACCTTAACTGTATCGAGTAATTTTAAAGATGCTTACTAAAGCTATATTAAATGTAAGAAAATCAACCCAATTGTAGCTATAACATTTGATATTTTTCAACACTGCCCCATATTGTACTTGATAAAATATAACATTTAAATTCAAATTAAATTATAGGTAATTATTTAACAATAATTTTGTCAATATTGTTTTCTTTAAATAACTCTGTTAACAACGAATCGATGCATATATAACGTCTAAATATGATAAATTATCTTTACGAATGAATAATCACTATTTCCTAGCTTCATTTACCATTTATCATTATTCTTCACAAAGAAACATGTTATACATTAATAATGATAGGAATGGCTATTTCGGTTTTTCTGACCTTCCCCTTTCCCATTTTCTCTCTCTTTTTCTCTCGTTCTCTCTCTCTCTCTCACACACACACACATACACACACATACTTGTTCTATATCCATCTTTGTGTGTTAGCTCGAACATGAAATATTTCATAATAATCTCTCGTTGCACAAAATACCATTCTCTGGTCCACCGCTAAAAATTCTTGTCACGTGGGATCATAAAACAGCAATGGGCGTCCGTGAAAGCAGAACTTTTAGAGAATGGATGAATGGTCTTACAGTTACAATCGTTTTAACGATACATTATTGGCTCCCTAGCGTCAAGACTAAGCAATAGCTTTTCACTATTTTGTAATCATCTTTACGAGAAGTCGCTTTAATGATAAATGAATGGTACGTTTCCACGAAATTTAAATCACATTAAATATATATTCCACTTAGGTCAATATTATACCCGTTTTAATAGTTGAGAGATACAGGGTTTCACTCTCACATAAGACTCCCCAGATCGGGTTTCAAATTCCTCTTGGGTGTACCAAGTTCTGTCTTACCTGAAGTGGCTTTCTACTCTCCCTCCACTCAAATATGCGTATACTTCCACCAAAATAAACCTTATTCATACTTAAAACACCAGCAAAATAATGAGTACATTCGCGTATAACCTAAACAGATAATAAGATAAGTTGGTAGTTTTTTTTTGTTTTGTTTTTTGTAATTAATACTATTAGAAAGTTAAACTATGGCGTACAACCCAAATAGGTAGTAAGACGTGGTGCTAAAAAAGTTAATAAATATGGGTATCTCCATGTTAAACAATTTCATTGGAAATCCTTTTATCCAAATTTGATGGGACTAGGTCTAATTCCAATCCAAGTTTAATTTAATTCCTAATTTTGGGAAATTTACAATGCTAAACATACACAATATTTAGTGTAAATAGCACATTTATATACAATATGATAAAGTATTAGGACTAAGATGTATTTTTTATAAACAAAGGAAAAAATAGTTCCTTTTTTATTTTTCTTAGAGATTTGAATATCAATCTATCTTTTAATAATAATTGTGGTGCTACAATACTGTATGCATTACATGATTGTAATTGAGGATTTTTTGTAAATAATCTTAAATATATATATATATATTTTTTTTAGTCAAAAGGGCCTTATAGATGAACAAGAATTTGTGATAATCGCAATTTGGATAGACTGGTTTCTTATTTATCTTATTAAATATAATATTTTGAGTCAATTTTAAATATGCTTTCACTTAGGTATTCATAAAAAAATAAAACAAACTTATCTTTATTAGATAAAGTATATTTAAAACCAGTGATTACCCATACCTATGGACGCACGGACAAAGGCGCCAGTCTCATCTTATGTTTACTGGAGTTGGGAAGGTCAGAGTTATAATCTGGACAAGGTCACATTGGCCCTCCAGCTATTCCACCATATAAATGAGAAACCACATTTTCAAATTCCTACCTTCCTTTTGATATAAAGTTATTCCATTGGAGCTTATACCTGTTAAGGTGAACTAAAACCACCCCAATTATATTAATTTATGAAATTGCTACACCTTGGTTTTGGTAGGGAGATTAGTTTAGAAAATAAAGACCTTTTTTGTGGTCAACATTGCTAATATTTTACTATACTAATAATATTATTTTATAGGTGTTGACAGAATCTATCAAACATGATAATAGCAGATCGTCAGAATACAATAAAATTGTTTTTGTAACACTTGTAGCAATTATATAGTTTTCTTCCTACCATAGTTATACTAAATATCAATCGAAGACTAAGTGCTCACCATTTTTTTGGGAAAGAAGGAGATAAAAGGGTAAGGGGGTGAACATATTAAAACTGTGCCGGTCCTGTGTTCAATTAAACTAATAACTATTTATATAACAAATGTGGGTGGTAGGAGTTAAAATCTTATATTTTTTGCTCGGGAGAATGTTATATTAAGGGGTCACCGCGTTTCCCCGTTGCAGCTATAGGCATACGGCCTAGTTATGCTAATGTGTTAAGTATGAGAAGGGCTGAATTTAGAAGATATATATACCCACATTTTTGTGGAGAGAGGTGGAAAATCATTTGGAAAAATCTTTCAGTACAACGTGCGGGGATTTAGTGGTCTAGTATAGCGCCGGAGTGATGCCTTAGACTAATCTTTCACTAAAGCGGGTCTCTAAATAGTAGTTATACCAATCGTTTTCCAAATCCCACAGTTAAAATTGATAGTAAATTATTACAAATTCAATAAAAGCTGTTTCAATTACATTTTAAATTTTTAGTATCCAATTAAAGCTCTGGAGTGACCTAAGTTCAATCACATTAAAGTTAATATTCTGATAGTTCAAATGGCTGCTAAGAAGCAGCACACTTTTAAAAAAAAGTGAGAGAAACTTACTTCAATTGTATGTATTGCAACTCAAGCCATTGTAACAGTTGTTTTGTACATTTTTATAAATAATTAAAAGGATATTATATTCAAAATAAGGAAAATAATACAGTCGGGAAATTCATGCTACTACTCGTTCAGTAAATTGTTAACATCTTGCCTGCTGTCAAGGAATATAAAACTGAGAATATACAATACCATAATATTTTACCAGTTGTTCTTTATGGGTATGTCACGTGTTATCTTACCTTAAACGAAGGGGGAAAAAATAGGGTGCTTAGGAAGATATTTGTTCAAAACGGGTTGAAGCCGCTGATGAGTGTAGGGGCTTACATATTGATGAGTTACATACCCTTTACTCATTACAAGACATTGTAAGGATAATAAAATATTGTAGACTACGTTGATCAGGACATGCATTGCGTGATGGAAGAATCTAGATAAATGTTTAAAGTATTGATTTGCAATCACAATGAAAAGAGACCATTGGGAAGACCTAGACACCGATGGTAGGATAACATTAGAATTGAACTGAAAGAGAAAGGGTGTAATGAGGTGGACTGGATCGAACTAGCTCAAGATAGGGATAAGTGGCATACTTTTGTAAGTGCAGCAATGTACGCCCGAGTTAATAATATTACATAATAAATAAGTAATATAATTTATGTTTTAACGTAACAATAAAACGAATATAATATAATACTATATTGGTTTATTACAAATAAAGATATATTATTTTCTTATAATTGCTAGGTTTAAACAAACCTGCATTTTTTGTTCCTTATGATATTATCTGTTGCTCTAAGCCCTTCTGTAAATATGAACTTTTTTAATTTTTTAATTTCATAAATATATTCTAAAAACACCTATGGGGATACTTTGGTTGGCTGGATGTTGCAAATCAAATTTTTCTCTTAGTTAAAATATCGACAAAACCTTTATCAGTACATGAGTTAGGTTTTTACTGGAAATTCACAAAACTATTTTATATAAATGTATAGACGTGTAAACATAGTGTAAATGAAGACATACCCTCCAAAAGTTCAAAAATCAATATATTATATTTAATGATTGAGACCAAAATACTCGGTAAACGAAAGGCAACTGGTAAAGGACCATAAAATGGCTCTCTGAAATCGAATTATACAATTTAACAGGAGAGTCACAACACAAAACTGTACTGTCGCTTATTTTCCTATTCTTCCTGTTTTTTGTTCTCATACAAATATATATTACCACCCAGTAACTTTTTAAACCCAATTCCCACTTGGTACCTAGCGTTCATGAATTTATGCTTTATTACTTTAGGGCATTATTCAAGATCTCTTTTAATCTTTCGAACCAATTTTATTCTAAAGTAATCGTGGATAGATGTTGGCAATATTAAGTGGATGAATTAGTCTAGATGATTATTATAACTAAATTTCCTTTATGCTTTTTGACTTTTCATTCACGCTCAGAATCTACCCGGGAAACTATACAAATATATTTTGTGGTTTTATTTTATTTTAGAACCAGCAGAATTACCCAGCTTTTCCCGGAGTAACCACGCAATACATTACGTGTCAAACTCGGGTAACGCTTTTATTTTCTTCAAAAAGACAGAAAATGTATCTTAATATTATTTCCTACAATCCAGTTTTTGATAAATATAACATCTAATCAAAAATTTAAAAATCCAGCTTCGAGGGGCACAGGTTTATGCACAGAGGCTACTAATTTTAAAATTTAAAATTCAAAATAGATAATTCATTTAAGTTTATTTATCTTATTATAACTAATGAATTTATTTTATTTTATCCTAAATTAACTAATCAATAAACTCTATTTTATATTACTATAACTAATCAATAAACTTTGTTTTGAGGACTTAGTACCGATGCTTACCCGCATCAGTCAACCGTCAAACCATATATCAGGCTCATCTAGTCTCGTTTGCCAGTGATCGGGCTAGGGTTCAGATCCCCGGTCAGGTGTTGTGGTGTTGGATTTCCTATATAAATTCTCACTTTACCTACACGCAAATTTGAGAACATTTTCTCTCAAGTTTTACCTAAACATCGGTCTTATTAGCCTAATTAAAATGATTATATTATATCCCAGATATATCGAGGTAAAAAAATCCATGTATTTATTTCCTAATTTAGGTTCTAGATATTCTACTTTTTTATTGTGTGCTAAGTCTTACTACCCATTAGTGCTAGTACCATATCCACATTATTGGGATAAGGATGAGGAAGAATGAATTTATAAGAAATATACGCACATTTTTGTGGTTTTGTTTGAAAAACCATTTAAGAAAAAACACCTCCAATGCACTCAACTGATATTCGAACCTCAATACCCCCAGTACCGGTAATCCAGTCTATTAATAGATTTACCCTTTTAGGTAAATTGGATACCAGCTTTGGTGGCCACATGGTCTAAGCTGTCACTATCGTAATGGACTAGTAGGCCGATGACGGGGTGATCATTGTTTAAATTCTGCTCGGATTTACTGTAGGTGGTATTCCCTAAATTACTTTTTACCCTACTTCCACACTGATTTGAGTACACTTCCATTTTACTAGACCTTCCTCTTCCCTAACGCAATATCGTGAATGGTATGTAGCTTTTTAACCCAAATGGGTAGTGGGGTGCAGAGTTTTAAAAAAACGAGTCCTTAATTCTTATGACCACCGAAGGGGATTTGACAATCAACTTCCTTATTGAATTCACAAAGAGTACACAGTCTATATTTTAGGTTTGTTTTTCTTTGTATTGTCTCTTATTAGTAAATTGTATTTTATGAAATCAAGATCTTTGTTCATTTTCTCACGCAGGTTCTTAACATTCTGCTATCTTGCCGCATTCAACTGTTGGTTGTTGCTCTGTCCCGTCACGCTGAGTCACGACTGGCAAATGGGCTCTGTGCCGCTTGTGACGTCACTAGCAGACACGCGCAACCTGGGCACATTTATATTCATTGGCTGCTGCCTTCTTATATTCTACAGAGGATTTATTGATTTTGAGGTACGTAAACAGATTTTGAATGAACTTAATATCTCATTATAGTTGATATGTTTATTCATAATTATATTAATATATTCTATTCTACAGAGGATTTATTGATTTTGAGGTACGTAAACAGATTTTGAGTCTTCTTAATCTCTCATTATAGTTGAGATGTTTATTCTTAATTATATTAATGATGATAATATTTACATTTAACTTTAATTATAGAATGATTGGTTTTCAAGTCGCATTAACATTGATTAGAATATTGTTTTAAAATATGTCCACAGTTGATGGATGAATATATTCAACTATATATTCTTCACTGCTTTACAAGACACTATATCATAGCTTAAAATATTATATTTTGTTTAACAGTAATAATTAAGTTTGAATTGGTTTAGAAACGAATCTTTTACCCGCACCAGTGAGGCTAGAATGAGGTTGGAGTTCAAATTCCAGCCGGATATGCCAATCATTCATCTTAATAAGTAATAGCAGCCCAATTTTTCTCCACTCAAACACGTGTACACTAATCTAAGCTCTACCGTTCTAATTCCTACCATATAAACAGGAAAAATCGTAATACATGGAGCATGGAGTTAATTAGATATTTGTTAATATGAAATTATTGTTTTCTCTGAATACAAGCTTATAGATATAACAAATATATATATCAGTAATTCTAGTATTTTATGTAATAGAAATGTCTAAAATTTTGTATTTAAACTTTAAAAAAGATGTGTGAATTGGTTTTATATAACATTGAAAAAACGGCTGGAAATCCACTATTCAGATTCTTTGTCCACAGATAATATTGTTTAACCACAAATAAAATTGTTTTTCCACAGATAATATTGTTTGTCCAGAGATAAGATTGCTTGTTCAAAAATAAGACTGCTTGTCCACACATAAGATTGTTTTTTTGAAAAATAAGATTGTTAAGTCACAAACAAGGTGGAATGTCAACAATGAAAAGTAGTCATGATCTGTTAGACCAATGAGTGCAGTAAATATCATAGAAAAATAATTAATAGCTCTTAAATTATACATTAGGAAGAAACAGTTGTTTTATAGAATTAAGAATAACAGCTTACTAAAGGCTCTCACTACATGAAATGGAATGCGGTCCACGCTGAAACATTTAACGAATCTGTTACGTGACGCTACCTCCGGAATGTCAGGGGTGAATTGACCCACTTAAGACGGGAGGAAATGGGGTTCTCTCCTGCTTTTCTTAACAGCCAGCGAGATGAAACAAGCCAGATGCCAGCTATGGGAACCACCCAATTACTGTGATTAGGTTTTGCGGCTGTAGTGTATTCAGGAGAAGAGAAGAGGGTTAGGGAAAGGAGAGCGTTTCTCAAGCGGGGGGGAGGATGGCATTTTAATAATATTCTTTAAAACTGTATACATTTTAGATGGGTTAAGATTTTTTTTTTAATTTGGTATTTCACAGTGCCATAGTACCCGTTTGGATTATACGCATACAGTAATTACGTTAGTAGAATATGGACTTTTGGAGGAAAGGTACTCTCGTTTGTCTGTAACGAGCGTGAAGAACTATCTAGAGAAAAACATTGACTGGGATTTGAACCCCATTCTTCCCGTCACCTGAAATCCTGCCTATTACGAGAGTGACGTATTATACTATGTAAATACCGATAAGGGTTTAGGATATTTAGCTTACGTTTTCTGAATGAACTAATTAGATCGTTGCAAGAATCATAAACTATTTATATTACTTAATTTTAAAAATGACAAATGAGCATGGGGATATTTAGCCTGTATGTGGCAATAGCCGTAATTAACAAAAAAAAATTATTATTTAATCCATAACAAACTATTTAGTTATTTAACATAAAACAAACAGCCACCTGATCTTAGATTTATCTTTGTAAAGGGGGAAGCTCCAATTGCATTAGTGATAAATATTTCATCCATGCCAAGATTCAAACCTAGAGCCCTCAATCCAGAAGACAGATACACTACTGACAGAGCTAAATCACCGTAAATGTAGAAATTCAAAGTGAGATTATGCATAATTTTTCTACATATTTTCACTCTCTATTATTAGAAATATAACATCTGCCTAATTTGTTAATTATTTATAGCTAGTAATTTTTTTAACACCGTGTCTTACTAACCTTTCGTGTTATACACTGTGCCGTGCTAATGTGACATTAGCTCGCACAATGTCACTGTGACATTCTTTTTGTTGTCGCACACATTCTTTTTCTTGTTTCTTTTTACTCCTGATTCTCTTCACTTATCTTTTCATGCCTCTCGTTTACGCATGCGCGACTCCTTCCCCTTCTGTGCAGGCGCTCTGAACCCCCCCCTCTTCTCGTCTCTTGTATTTTCTCCCCTCCATACATATGGCTGCGCATGCGCCCTCCGTCCTTTTATCCAACGCTTCTCTCCGCTGACCTTTTTTCTGGCCTTGTAGTGTACTCTCGTTTTGGAGGTCCCAAGGGACGGGTCAGCGGAAAATCTAGTTGGACACTACACCTGGGAACTACGGGGAACTTGTGATAGAGTGTCTCTATGTATATCACTATGTCTAGTGAAGGATCACAAGGCTAATGCAGTCTCGCTAGTTCTAGTGGACAACCTACGTGTTCACTATGGCTCTTCAAGGACTGGGAGCTCGGCTGTTATCCAGCTAGCCCCCGCCACATTCAAGCTATCTACATATTTTCAACCTCTGTCCGAGTCGGGCGAGTACTCCGGTATTTCCCGCTAGCTCGGCGACTTCTTCGCGTCTGGTATTTGGGTACCGGCTCGTTTCCTGTGGGTGCTGGTTCCTGCCCAGCGCTAGGCTAGCTCATCCCACCTGGCTCACCAGGTCTCGCTGTGCGCGGGCCCATTTCACCGTCTCGGGAAATCTGAGGCTGATTCTTAGTAACTGGCGGGTCATCTGAAGCGCCGTTACCAGGGACGCTCCAGGCCTGATTCATCGCTAATGGCTCACCTTGTGGCTCACCGCTCGTGGGCGCTCCAGGCTGGGTCCGTGTGAAGTCCAGCCAACACCAGAACCTGAGGACTTAGCCGCGTTCTCGGCCCCCCTATACACTTTGATGCCACTTCGTGGGTATTATTTACCTCGTCTATGTAAGGTATGGTCCGAGACTAGTCCCTAGGGGGATCTTCCTTGGAAGGTTCAACGTGGTCGTTGATGCACGTGTCGTGTACAGTGAGTACAACGTGTGGACACGCTCTCTTGTAGCCGTTCGTTTAAACGTTTGTTTATTACATGTGCATAGACTCATATGGTGTCTAAAGTGTCGTGTTGCGCCGGTGGGTTATACAACCTAGCGTTGCCTCCACTTCTCTCACTAGATCTGCTGGCCCGCTCGGGGTCATTACATACATGACTTATGAGTGGTTGTTTAGGCCACGAGACAGGGTGTTCCTCATCGGGACAATTGTTGTCCATATGCTATTATCTCTAACTTAGTCTCCTAGTATTATTGTATGTATGGTAATTTTGAAACTAAATTGTATTGGCAGCCCGTAAGGCTATACCTGCACCACAGTAAGCATTATGTTTAGGGACTATTTTACTGGAACCCGGATATGAGCTAGATAAGTGTTGTACCGAGTTATGTGGTCGCTTGGGGTTTTGCTTAGAGCACCCCGGGTATTGTGAATACTGTCCCCTTTCGGGGAAAGGTGGCAGATAGTGGTAAGTTTTCAGTGGGTCTTAACTCCCAAGTGGGAATCAACTGTCGGCTACATACGCTGAAGGGTATTTCCTATGTTATAGCTTCATCAAGCCGTTTGTATCCTCTATTAGCGGCAGCCGTCCCTTGGGGCGACTGTTGTGGGCGTAACGACCCTGGGCGGCATAACTGGCTTGCTCACCAGACCGTCCATGAGTCCTGTGACTTGGGATTAACTGAACACTCGCCAGCCTATTCAAATGTTTTTTATGGCCAGTGAACCAAGATCTTATATTTACTAATTTTTCTTACTATATATGTCAGGTTGGTCAGTGAACCAAGATCTTATAATTACTAATTTTTCATATTATATATGTCATGTTGGTCAGTGAACCAAGATCTTATAATAACCAATTATCTTATTGTATATGTTATGTTTATAAAGTCTAATAATACAATTTTATGGCCCTGTTCATTCTATGTTTGTTAAATTGTACCTATCCCTTTAACTCTGTAGGGGAGGGTACAACACCTGTGTACTAGTTACACTAATGGCTTAGGTATTAGGAAGGTTTAAATGAGAGTGAATACACCCACATATGCATGGAAGGAGATTGGAAAGCCATTTAGGGAAAACTACCATCATTTCACCTGACCGGGCTCGAATCCCAATCTCCCAGTCCTCGGCAGTTTAGCCTAACACGAGAGTAGCGTGGTAGACCGCGCGGACACAGAAGCAAGCCAATAATTAATTGATTAATTTTATGAAACATGTGTTTTACTACCCATCTATCAAATTAGAATATTTGCACAAATGCTCAAAATATAATTTAACGAAAATGTATACACATCTGTGTGAAGAAAGAATGTAAATCTATTTATGTAAAAATAATTCAGTACACTCGGCTTGGATTCCATCTCCAAACCTCGTGCTACTAGAAACCTCGACAAGACAAGATGCGTGTCTTTGGGCTAGTATATTCCTATTCTTATGAGATATAACATAACTCTCTCTTGATTTATCTATACATTATATTTAATTATTAGGTAAATACGTTTTAATAATACAGCAATATATAAGATAAACAATATATTGCATCATAAAGCTATAAACAGGCTGTTCCAGAAACACCTGATGGATTTTAAATGTATTTCTTAGGTTAGGTGATATTCATCACCCGCTCATACTCACCCCTGCTTAATTCCATTAATTGTAGTTTGGTTGATATGAAACGTTATTTATCCAACGCCATGTTGAGGCACTAGAATTGTTCATCAAAATACAATCGTTTACAGTCACACCGTGTAGTGTCCAATTACAGTTTGAAGGCTTCCATGTACCTATCCGCAATACTGTGCTACTGTGGATATTAAAATGTCTCCAAGAAGGAACAGTATTGTGAAATAAAACTGTAAATTTGTACTGTAACAGCTAACAAGGCCACGCAGGAAACGATTCAGTGAAATAATTTATGTCTTCGTTAACGAACTGTGGTTTTAAACAAGGGATATATATATAACGAACTTTCTTGGTTATTCTCAATGAGATTGTTTAGGTTGTCACAATTTCTCGAACCAAGGACATCTACTGGTCTGCTCGCTCGTCCAATATTGCAGTACCAGAACACTACTACGTCAAAAGCAGGGTGTACTATACACGTCCTAACACTATTATTGACTTGAAACAGCGAGTTTGGGAATGTATTCAAGGAACCCTCTTACGACATGTTGCCTCGTGTTATGACGTTCTTGCAATCCCGACTGCTGGAGTATTATTGAACTTACTGGAGGTCACCTAAAACGTGTAGTCTTCGTAAATTATGTCTTACATACATTCTTCATGTAAATACAAATATATACATAATTATTTCTAAGTATTTATATGTATATAAACTTATATAGACATATATATCAATATTTACATTCATATTTATAGCCCTATATAAACATTTGTTTTAATCAACTATTCTAATATGCTTTAAATCGTTATTTCATTTGAAAAAATCGTAAGGTGCTTCAATCGTGCCTTTCAATATATTTATATTATTACTATTATTATTAGCACTGCATCTTACTAATCGTTCGGGTTTTACGCACTTACGCTAGTGTAATGGTAGAGTGATTGTGAGATAAAATGGAGGACCTACAGTTTAACGTGGAATCCGAACCACGGTGGAGGCCTGGCCCTCCTCGCATTCACAAGTTGTGATTAATACACGTCTTGTCAGAGGTGAAGGAAGGGTTTGGCAATCAGATAAATCTGTGCCGGGACCAGAGGATTAAACCCTGGACCCTCAGCACAGAAGTCTGACACCTTACCCCTAGACACCATATATTTATAATAATATATTATATTGTTTATATGTAAAATAATATGAGTCAAATTACGATTAAAATACAACCATTGCGATGCACATCTTATAAAATAAATGTTACGACACAATCGTACAAACTTTTTCATATAGCCTGGATTAAAATTTTCAAAAATAGGTTTTCAGTAAACCTCCCCTAAATAAGTCTATCTCGGAAAAAACAACATGTCATCTTGTTAATTACAATAAAACCTTGAATATGCTCATTTCAAACGAAGTTGTTTAATTTTTTTTAAGATGGATTTAAAATAAATTTATATTTACAAAAAATTAATTTGTCCTTACTTATTCCAGATACACATTTTGAACTAAATCTTTAAGTCCATTAAAAAAAATCACAAGTTAATTGTTTTTAAATTAAATCACATTAGAAAATTTAATATATATTTCTTATTAACAATGTAAAATAGTCTCGGGATACCAATTTTATATAAAAACAATAGGGATATTTTAAAAAAGTTCAAATTGTTCTTCAATTATTCATCAGTATATATTATTAGATTTTTTAAAAATACAAATAATTAACATTTGTAATATTGTGAAAAACTTTCAGAAACGAGCTTAAACCAAATGGTATAAACGCTTTTAAAGATATCTCTAGTTAAAAAATAAGTGAGTTATTGATAAACTACCATTAAATAATTGTAGCCCCAAAAAGCAGGTTACTATTTTTATCCATTCCAAAAACTCCTCACATAGGCCTATACATTTAAAAAAATCACTAGAGCCATTTAAAAAAAATTTAATCCATCAAAAATCACTCAACAATAAATAACCTTTAGACAACTTTTTACCTGAAAAACAAGTAGAAAATATTATTCATCAAGTCAAACACTATCTAGATATTCATTTTAAATAAACTCGTACGAGAAATTTTTGATAGATTTCTAAATTTTCAAAAATCACTTCTCAAAAATATAAAATCTCTGAGGTTATAGTATATAAAATATAAATACTATATCAAATTTGAAAAAAAGTCCACAAAACTATTTAGGATTAAGGCCAGAGGCCAGGAACAGACAAAATTGTAAAATCCAACTTTTGGATTCGCGGTCACATAAAACGTAAAGATTCGTCATCATTTCGGGGCCGAAAATTTACACTATTAAAATACCTAATTTCTCTTTATATGATAAAGTAAGATATATGTAATAAACCATAGTTTTTAATGCTTATTATTTTGTCACATAAAAGGGATTTATCATAAACGGTAATAACGCAGGGGCGTATCCTCAAAGGAGAGGGTCACTAAACTAAGATTAAACTGCTCGCCTTGACTGATGGCCGAGGGTAGAGGGGATTAGGATTTTTAGGGGATCTAGGGAGTGGGGTGGGACTCTTTTTTTTTATATAATGAATGATCCCTATCCAAGCTCTACTAATTTTTTTCAAAATTGAAAAATGACACCTGGACGTGGGAATCGAACCCGGGACCTTTGGTTTAGTACGCCAATTCTCTAACCACTAGGCTATTCAGAAATCGTCCCGTACTTGGGGTAATTCTTTACTAATATTTTAAGTCAGTCTATGATGGACATGTAAAATCGTCGGTTACAAATGTATGGTTTTATTAAGATCATGAGCTATCAGATAACAGAGCCACCTTCGACTCAGTAGTTGCTTATTGCTGCCACTGTACAATTATTATAATTGTAAGGGATTGCATATTTTCAGAATATAATATCTAGATTGAGAAATCCTCACTAAAAGCATAAATAATAGCTCTGGCTATTTGATTATACTAATTTTGATTTACACAAATATTCACTTTAATGTATTTCAATTGCTCATACTTTCTCTCATTTTATCCCTGCTACCTTTTCATTAATAGAACACTAAAAATCCCATTAACTTTAAATAGTGTGGGAAAACTTTTATTTAAAAATTAGTAGGGTGTGGATTTATCTACCCCCATTACCCACCCCTAGTGTCCTCCTATTTTGGTGATACACTTTTAAAAAGTATGGTAATGTTAAATAAATTATTAATATTATTTAAACCATTGATTATTATGTAATCTATCTGTATTGGTGGACACGCAGAGTAAGCAGTAAAATTCAAATGGTCTTATTTGACTCTGGATATTGAATACATAATTTCCTAAGTCATTTTCCAAATTCACATCATGCAAGTGCCCGTATATTTTTATTTTTATTCTACCACCATTATTTCTACAAAATATGTCCAGTTAGATAGAAAGCAGAGATGTACACATTTTTTTCTTCAAACGTGATTTTAGTTCCTTCTCTGCTTAGAAAATGTATTTTATTATTCCAGTCCCATATTAATTTTACTCAGCCCTGAAGATTTTAAAGACAATATGAATAAAATGTTCATATGAAAATAAATATAGCAACATTAATGGGGGTTGCATATGCCTCACTCTCCACCGGGTAAGCTCCATGGATATCATAGCTGGTCCGAACGTAACTCATGTTCATAGAATGCACACGATATTAACGACGCTCATAAACCTCCCGCGATACATCATAACATAATTTCATTCCGCAAATGCCTAAATAGCTCCTAAATGTCGTTTAATCCCCCACACGATGCATCACATCTAATGAATCTGACCCTGAACCCCCAATGGTGGGCAAACTTCTTTCATGAGATGATTAAATGGCCATGATCAAAATTCCTCATGGTTATAGCCTGATCATGGATTATACTTCATTTGTTCTGCTACTAGGACCCGAGACGTAAGCTCCTAGAAGGACCGACCTACATTTTCACGGAAACTATTATGAGGTGTTTTGCTAATATTGTGACAGAGATTGATAGGACCTGCACTGTGTGTGTGTGAAGTGTATATAAACTACCAACTAAGTATATATATATATATGAAAAATAGTTTCAAGGCTTTGGCGTTTAACCACTATATTTAAAATGATTTATGTGTTTCTTGTGTGCAAAATCTGATTAGCTATCTACGCAATACTAGTAATAATAACATAATATGTGTTTTAGAAACACCACCTTCAAGTGTGCTACATGTAACACGTTGGAACTAGATTTAAATATGTCCTTATATACGTTTAAATTCTCGTAACCTATAAATGTGTAAATATTATTAAAAACTATGATAATTCAAATATCTTAGATAAAGGGTATCCTATATAGGCCTATGCATTACAAATTCATTTGTTTAAGTTTAATATATATACGAGGATACACAACATTTTAAAACACTGGTTTTGCTAATTTTGCAAAATTATTTGTAATAGTTTAGCCTTGCTATGTTTCAAAAACGCTATTCTTATTATAAATGATTTATTAAAAAAAGATTTTCCTAAGGAAAACTAGCATTATATCGAAATAAATAAACGAGATATAATATTTTAAAAAATTGTTTCTTCATTGATAAAATATAGCAGGTTATCTTAAACACGGGTTTTTTGGTTGGAATAATGAAATATTGTTATTAACTTCTAAAAATTAGTCGTTTAGTGAGATTAAAAATCTTTTTAAAAGTCTTACGATCTTATTCGATTCATTCAACAACAGTTTAATATTAACGGAGAAAAATAAAGCTCTAAACGAAATATTAGCTGACTAAACATAAATAAGTAAGTTATTAAAACGGCTGTCATTGCTCTCATAGTAAGGATTCAGATGCCTTACTTTCTCAAAGTGACGGTATAGGTGTAAATACCCAGTTTATAAAGGTTCATGTTATTATCATATAATGTATGTTTTTCTACTAATCCACTGGAGTAAATGTTTGTGAATATTTATTTCTACTTGTTCCAGCAACAAAGACATTCACCCCTAGTTCTAGGCTGTCTACTGTTAATTCTACCTTTCCTACCAGCAGATTGTAACAGTTTAATGAAGTGATAATAAAGTGTTGGTAAATATCTCCTTGTTCCAGCCAAAGATACATTCACCCCTAGTTCTAGGCTGTCTACTGTTAATTCTACCTTTCCTACCAGCAGATTGTAACAGTTTAATTAAGTGATTATAAAGTGTTGGTAAATATCTCCTTGTTCCAGCAACAAAGACATTCACCCCTAGTTTTAGGATGTCTACTGCTAGTTCTACCTTTCCTACCAGCAGCCAACTTGGCTGTTACTGTTGGTTTCGTGGTAGCTGAGAGGGTCCTGTACATCCCCAGGTAATAAAACACCCACATAAAACATTCTTGTTTACACTCGACACAAACATAGAGTCTGTGTCTAATCTAAACAGTTTGTCTGTTGTTTGCTAGTTTAGGTTTCGTGTTGCTGGTGGTATACGGAGCTCAGCTACTGTGGGCAGCTTTCTTGCGTCAGAGGTCGTTACTTCTATGTGTGGGACTGGTGGTGCTCCTAGTGCTGTGTACCAGAACTGTGGTCAGGAATAAAGACTGGAGTTGCAGGGAGACTCTGATCATGTAAGTTATATTACCTCCATTAGATGATACTATTACTTCTATGTGTGGGACTGGTGGTGCTCCTAGTGTTGTGTACCAGAACTGTGGTCAGAAATAGAGACTGGAGTTGCAGAGAGACTCTGATCATGTAAGTTATATTACCTCCATTAGATGATATTACTACTTATATGTGTGGGACTGGTGGTGCTCCTAGTGTTGTGTACTATAACTGTGGTCAGGAATAAAGACTGGAGTTGCAGGGAGACTCTGATCATGTAAACTATATTTCTTACATCATTGGTAGTTTCAGTTGTTAATTGAGCCTGGTATTTGAGGGAATGCCTAAAAATTAACATTTCACTCAACAATTTTAAACATATTTCATTATTTTAGTTCACAGTAAAGCTAACGTCCGATAGAATCATTCCAATTTCGAGCTCAAATGGTGACCAAAAGTAATTTGACTAATGTGAAAAAAAAATATACATATACAGTATATATATTCTTTATCCCTGCGTCTTACTACCGGCTTAGATTATACGCATGTATACTAATTCTGCTAATGTGTTAGGAATGAGGAGGGTTAAATTTAGAGGAATGTTACCCACATTTGCGTAGAGGAAGAAAAACAATACGCAAATTCCTGTTTTATGGTATTTAGTGGGCTTCATTACTTTGTAAGTACTGTTCTAAATAACCACATTGTTAATAAATTGCATTTTAAATATCTAAATACAATATAATGGTTTCCTAAAGCATATTTTGGTATGATAATCAAATAAAATTATATTGCATCACAAACCATAAGTTTGAATTCTGTGTTCTTTTTAATGTTACATAAATTTCCTTGCACCCAAAGCCTTCTTTATTTTATAACATTTCTATAATATGTTTAGATTTATATGTTTCACAATGGCAACATATTTGCAGGGCTGGTCTCAAAGCATTGCCGCACAACGCAAAGATGCATTACAACTTCGCCAACTTCCAAAGAGATGCGAATAATTTGGAACTCGCAACCACGCACTACGAGAAAGCTTTGAAGTGAGTGTCATGAATACACATTATTTGCATGGTTTTAATTAGAGCCATTGCATGATTCGCATGGAATAGCTATTATTATTATTATTATTATTATTATTATTATTATTATGTGTTCTGTATTACGACAGTTCCATTCCTTTTGTCAGTGAACTTGACCGCCAATGCGCTCTATCCTCTGCCTCCTCTTTCAGCTCCCAGAATTTTCTTCTTCACTTCATACATTTTATATTTGAATCCTCCTTTTTCCTAAGCCTCTCTTTACCTCAACTTTTCCTTCTATGACGTCGTGCAGAAGAGAGTTCCTCCTAAGGATGTGTCCAATCCAGTTTGCTTTTTACCAAAGAATCGCATCTAAAATGGTTCTCTTCTCACCCACTCTTCTTAGGACTTCTTCATTTATCACCAATCACTGTCATTCCACCCGATCTTCTCCAGCGCCACATTTCAAAGCTCTCCAAGAATTTCTTTTCCATCTATATAAGAGCCCAATTTTCTGTTCCACACAATGCGATACTATGGTTGAGGTATTCTAGGAAATATCTTATAAAAATACCATTATAATTTTGGGGGTTAACATTCATATCACTTTCCTGTATTAATGTTATTTAATAGATTTTGATATTATAATTCAAAACTTACAGCTGTTGATGATTTGAAATTTGTACTGCACATACTAAAAATAATTTTAAAATATATTGTAACTGTCAGAAACTGTTCTATCTATCAAAAACCTACTGCAGATATTGTAGGACATAGCTAGGAAGAACCTTTTAAAAAGTACAAACATATTTCTTTTTAACATTTTGTAAAGCATTAAAAAAAACAAGGATCATTAATTTAATATAAGGTGGACTTGGAAAGGAAAAAGTTATATCTATTACTTATTAAGTTCATACAAACTGTGAATCAATGTTTATAAAATATTGTTTCAGTGGTTAAACTGATTACAGAAAAATAATTGATAATGACACAATTAAAAAGACATGAAATAAAACTAGAATTTATTACAGACTCATAGTAAGAGATTTTTACAACAAAAATAGGTTTAATATGAAGGTATAATAAAAGTGAATATTTTAAATTTATAAATTAAATAAAAAAATGACAAAGTTTTAATTTATAGAATTATTTTATTAAATCATATAGTTTAAGCCTATATGAACTGATGCAAATTTCTTGAAAAGTTACTGGTAATAACACACATTAAAATATATTTTAGCTTCAAGCAATACAAAGCTTAGATTATTATAAAATGATATAAAAAGACATTAAATTTTATTGATTACTTGAAACATAAAATAAGCCAGAATAACAATAAAAATATATTTAAAATATTAATAGATGTAGTTTATTTGTATCATGTCGTTTTTACTGTGTCATTGTTATTTTGTCTGTAATCAGTTTAGTAATTTCTTACTTGAAAAATATTTTTATCAAAATTGAGTCACAGCCTAATAATTAATAAAGATTATTCTTTCCCATCTAAGTATTTTCATAGCTTATACTCGTAATTTTTTGTGACGTTTTAAGTGTATCAATGCTATCTACAGTTAAAGATCAGATAAATTGATTGACGTGTGTATATAAAAATAACTTTAGTATGTTTTGTGACAAAATACTTTTATTTATATATAAAGGGAAGCAAAGATTCATTATACTATCACAGCTATCATAACTATCATTATTATTAGTAATATGTGTTTGTTGCATCTTTACGTCTCACTCACTACAGGTTCGGACAATCTGTATATTTACATTAATGAGGACAGGATGAGAATGGTGTATATATAAATATATATTATTGGAAGGTTCTCAACTTAGTGGTTTATTTTCAACATGTTTGATATCTATTGTAAGTTCATATATCACCAGTCAGATAGTAGGTGTAGAGTCAAGTATCTGAGATTTGAAGTATTTCCTGTGCAATCCGCATGTAGGCCCATCACTGCTGACTCCAGTGGGAGAGCATTGAAGCTGTGAAAAGCGATTTTCAAGCATCACGTGGTTTTGGATGATGTGGATCTAGGTCGTTAATTGGTGCTTAATGTCGTCATTGGAATATCCTAGTTGGCAGATTATAGCTAGTGTGTATCCTAGAGCAGAACTCTGGGCAGTTAGTTCCAGACAGTTGTTTCGTGCAGTTGGTTCTAGACAGTTGTCAAGTGTGTATTAAGATGAGTCCGTTTAGCGACGGCGTGCCTCACACACCATGAGTGTAACCATGATTAAGATATTGGTTAGACATTGGTTAGACAATGTTTTAGACAGTGGTTAAAGAGTTGTGATTCCACTACTGCCTAGGGAAGTTAGAGATATTAAGCGATGACGCTGTAGGATGATGGTGAGCGGGGATGGGTGAAGGAACGAAGCATTCGACAGAAGGTGTGATGAGAAGATTGCTTTTAGAAATAAACCAACAGTATTGTATGTGATTGATTGAGTTTTCTTGAGTCTCTCGCTTAGACCCCTCACTTACAAAATGAAAGCCAGCAATCACAAATATTTTGGTGTAGAAGTGCTAAAGTGAGCCGTAACCTTTACATTTTAGCGTCAGAATGGGAGGATAATGTATGATAGCTTGGCTACCCGGTTATCACCCATTACATATTGGTGTCAGATAGTGCAATAAGTTTGGCCGACCTTGACAATTTGGTTTATAAGAAGCGGGATCTTTATGCATCGTGATTAGAAGTCAGGCTCCCACATCCTCCTCATCATAAAGATTTGCACACCCTTATATTATCATACTGACGTTAGCGACACCTTTATACTATGATGCAATTTTAGCATAGCGTATTTACCACCCGTGCAGGTTATATGCATAATAACTAATTACACTAATGTGCTATAAATGAGGAAGGTGTAACCTATAAGATGTTTACTCGTATATTCGTGGAGGGATAGTGTAAAAACATTTAGGAAAAACCAGCCTTAGTATACCTGACCAGGATTATAATCTCGTTACCCCGATCATTGGCAGTCCAGTATATTGCTAGAGTAGCGTAATAGGCCAAAGTGGGTAAAGCTTTTTGATATTGCGGGACGTATGGACTTAAAAACAAATTTTATGGGATGGTCAATGGAAAAAAATCTTGCAATTAATTTCAACTTAATTCTCATATAGTAATTAAATTAGTTATTAGTCCATGTTGATGAGCACAAATATTTATTTACTATAAGTCAAGACTTAGATATTATCTTTTATAATTTATGAAAGTATGGTTCAAATTAGATAATTGATAAATGAACTATTGCTTATAATTGATATTATGAACAACCCTTACAGGACGTTAGCAATCTTAGGTCCTCTAAGAAATAATAATAATGTCAATTATACGCAATAGTTCATTTATCAATTATCTAATTTAACCATACTTTCATAAATTATAAAAGATAATATCAAAGTCTTGACTTATATTATATTCATTTACTCCTTACAAAAAGATCAATTAGAATGTTTTATAAAATGTTGTTGAATATTTATTTGCTAAATATTTTGTGATTCAGATAAAATCCGGCCGGCCGGATCCGTCCTGCAGGTCGTAGGTTGCCAACCGCTTTCTTAGATTAAGTGGCTGCCGAAGCAGTTAGGAAGGTATAGTCTCATAGAAAATGTACTCGCATTTAATTGTAGGGATATTGGGGACTGAGGAACTATTTATAAGAAACCATCTCGGCCGGAGATCGTACCAACGTACCAACGTACCAACGTACCCGTAAGTTAGACTGCTTAGTCACAAATTTAGGAGAACCTGTTCAGATTCATGATGATTCTGATGAAACCTCCTACGTGTTTACAATTTCTTGTCATACTATAAACTTAGTCTAGAATCAAGGAGTTCAGGATGAGTGATAAATGTTATACTTAGCTTAAGTCAGCTTATAAGCTGGGTGAGTTTATAATTTAGATTACACTTTGAAAATCATAATCTAAAACACATGGTATATTTACCTATTTAAGTTCAAATTGAAGCAATGGAAAGACAGTTGAGAAAAAAATTCACCTGTATTAGCATATAGAATGGAAGTAAAAACTACACAATAAAAATTAGCTTAATTTTTACAATACTCTTTTCAAGGGAATCTAGGTTTATTTCCTTAAATATTTGTTTTCACATTCTTGTGTACTTATATTAAAGTAGGTGGGGATTGCTTAAAATACCAGAAATACACTAAATACAATAAAAAATATAGTTAGAGAGCTAGACTGTGATTCGCTACCTCTTTGAACATTTCATATATTCTGAACGCTTAAAAAACAATAGACAAGTCATAATAGGCAACGAGCGGACTTGCCACATACCTGTATAATAATGGCTTGTCTGGTCTACATCAATTTGTAGCTCAGTTTGTGTAAAGATTAGCCAGTGTTAGCGTACCGTTGCCCAGGGGACTCCCAAATGTACTAATTTACATACTTTTCGAGGAAGCTCTTTACATGTCCCGATGAGATGAGGGATTGATGGTAGTGAATATGACGGGGTAGAGCCAATCAAGATATTAAGCCTGATTAACTAAACCCTGGTGACTATGAGAATTACTAGCCATTCAAAAAAATTCACCCGGTATCAGCTACGGGCTCTGACTATTATACCACAAGCCTAATTACCATGCACCTGTAAATCCGTGGAAAACTCATTCAATGTTTTTGTGTCTTGAAAAAGCAGAGAAAATACCAGAAGTTTTACTAAAATAAATTGAAAATTTAAATCTTATACATTTAACATTTAAGTATTTGCATAAAAGAAAAAGAAAACTAAAGAAATATTCATTTTGATTATAACACATCTTCACGCTCTTCCATTTTTTCTCCTTGAAACATTGGTTTGCGTAATGAACGCTTACATTTCCACATCAAGGTGAAATCATTTTGTTTTAAACATAAATTATGTGACTTTTAACACAGATAATTTTTTATGAGAAGTTAAAGTAAATGTATTTGTAGTCAAACACCTTAGCACAGTTGAGAGATCATATGCTTACTGATCTAAGGATACTGGTCCGATTCCCAACATGGCGGGAAAAATGATCATTGATGAACTGCGAGTTCCCACATTCACACTAATGAATTAACGACACTGGGACTGGGTTTTGAGTCTGACCTAAATTCAAGTAAGTTTATAAGTCATGTGCTGATGTAATCAGTAGTTACGTTTAGAAAATGTACGTTAAATACCTTCAAATAAAAAGTATCTCTATAATTCTCTTTATCTGAAAGAATAATGGGAATTCCCTAAGTAAAACCTAAAAAATAAATAAGGCGTTTGGTATTAAAAAATAGGGGAAGCCCTGAAAAGGTTACTAACACACTTTTGTATTCGTCAAACATCATACTGAATTTCAAAGGGACAGCCATAGAACACAGCGCTTAGCTCAGGAATACATTAAAGTAGTTCTTGGAGCTTTTTTTTTTTTACTATCAGATACGTTTGTTCTTATTGTGGGATCCGGCTGAACGCAATACTCCCAATACAGCGACCACAACCACTCTCCTAAACTTTATAAGTTATAACAAACATGTGTGCGACCTGCCGTGACCTCTGTTTCGTCCCTAACCTCCCGGAGGGACAGCTCTCCTCTCCCGCTTCTGCCTACATCCTCGACTGAACCCATCCCGAGCGGTTCTAGTTCCATGCGCGGCCACGGTACAGTTAAGGGACTCAGAACACATGTTTTACTCACGTTGAACTCAAGATACAACTTTCAGGTTTGGTATTACTTTTTTTTCAATGCTATGTATTTACTTTATCAATGGTTAATCCTTACTCAGTGTATTATACAAGAGTCAATATAATATAGGAACGACAAATGGTCACTTCAGAATTATATATATATAAAGAGAGAGAGAGAGAGATACAAATATCAAAATATTGAGAAAAAGATCGTTGAGGAATAAGTATGAGAGATAAGGAGATTGTGATAGTTGGTTAATATAAAGGTATAAAGAGATAGAGAAAAGTGTATGGAAAAAAAAGAACAACAAAAGAGATACACGTATAAGTTATACAAAGACAGAGTGTGACATTGAAAAAGCTGCATAAATAAAAATAAATGGTACGGCGCACCGCACAGACTTTCTCTCTCTTTCTATAAACTCGTAAGATTTATGAACGGAATAATGTACATTGTATCATCACCACTCCACATAAGAACACGCATAAAATAATATACAATGATATATAATCAAGGAGAAAAGAGGCGCATCTTTGTCCACCTAAGAGCATTTCAAACAGTTTAATGTCTTCCACAAGGGTCAACACTTCGTATTAAAATTTCGATTTCTGGTTAAAGTTTTAACATTTTATAAGGTGTTACAGATCTTCAAGTCATCGCATTGATATTTAATTATTCATTTATACATTTTGACCAATAAAAAATGTAAATATTGACTATTGAGTCTAAAATGGAGATAGATCATTGCTATGCAAACATTTCTCCTAAGAGATTTAA